>CM040241.1:123519281-123719281 GCA_022545495.1 Chrysanthemum lavandulifolium | reverse complement strand
GCGCTTTATTGCTAACTATTGTATGCAGTATCATCGAGCGTTTGCGGTGATCGAGAATGAAGCGATCAATCCATAGCCGCATGCTCACTCTACATTAATTTCTAAAGTAATCATGATAAGTGCATCAATGACTCGATATTTTCACTCCATGTTTCGCTCTCTGCTGCGCAAATATCATGAATCAACTAAAGCTTCAGCTACTACGATAAGAAGAAATCATGATCCGAATGTGAGCATATCGGTCCAAATGTCACAACATCATATCTTTGGCAACACAACAATGGGTGATCTTTGAGATTAAGCGTGGTGATGATCTCTATTTAAGCTCGAAGGTCATCGATGTGGATCGACTCTATAACCTCTACGAAATATACATTGTAGTTGAACAATGATGAAATCACCACGGAAGAACAAAGTTTGAATATTTTGATGATTTGATGTCTCTGAGCTCAAGATTAAAGATTAAATAGAATGCTAGGATTCACAATGTAAATCATGGGGTGACCTCCGCTAGGGGAGATTGTTAGGAATTGGAAATTCTATTGTGAAGCATCGGTCACCCCAAGTATAATCTAGTGAAGTTAGCTCGTGACATATCGTTCATTATGTTATTTGTTAGTCGGTTATTAGCATAGTTTAGTCTAGTGCAACACCGTGGAGGAAGGACGGGTCTTTACCATTGTATGCACGATCCATGACCCGTAGGGAGGCGTGTTACTTTGTATAAATAGCCCTCTCCTCACGAGGAGAGGTTAGATGTTCATTTGGAATCTAACCTTCCATGAGTTTCTCTTACTAGAATATCTCACTTTCTCTCTCTAAAACCATATAATTATACGCCCATATTTGTGATTGCTTGTGTGATTGTGAAATCCAATATGTTACAAATTATGCATTGTATACTTGTTTTATAACCTTTGTTTTGTAGATTTTCAATATACACATGAAGATTTTGACACCCTAAGCTAGGGGGAGTTTTGTGTTAAACAATACATTGCAAAACCATTTTGCAATATAATCCTCACATGGATTACATTTCATGACGTCCCTTTGCAAAGTTGCAATCATGAAGGGGGAGCATTATCATCACAAAGACGAAACCACTTGCAAACATAGTTGCAATGCATTAGCTTAGTAGTTTTTCTTACTTGACGCCCTCACAAAGGGATGGACTCGTCAAGGGGGAGTTAAGACGAGAAATCTTCCCGTCACTTGCTCTATATATTTTCTTTTCTTATTACATGATTTTCTCAAAACAAATGTGTTAGTTTCTTTTCGACGCTCTTTTTGTTTCGACAAAAGGGAGAAGAGATAAAACTCAATTCAAACTTTTACATTTTAGTTTTCCTTAAAATAATTTTATGTTTTGTCATCAACAAAAGGGGAGATTGTTAATACAAATATCAGTAAAAGCGTTTATTTATATTTTACGATCTTATAATGTTTTGTCGATTACAAGCGTAAAATCATTTTAACGTAACAAATAAAATCGTAAATTGTTTGAGCCAATAGTTACTAAAACACATACGTTTTCACATAAAACACTAAACAAGTAAAAGTACAACAACTAGTGTTTACCTGACTAGTGTTTGAGCCAATATGTACAACAACTAGTGTTTACATATTGGGCAAATATATATAACTAGTATGTATCATAATGGGTAATATAATGGGTAGAAGTTTAAGTATTTGACCCATTGACCAAATACATTGAATGTTGTTGGGTAAAACCCAAAGTCCATGACCCATGCCCATGGAGCATGACCCATAACCATTGCATGACATTATGCATAAGTCATATATGGATATTACCATGATCCATGGACTAGATGCATTGCATCTTGTAGATACATTGTATCTACTTGGATACCCATGGTCCAAAGTCTAGGACCCATGACCCATAACCCATGACCCATGACCCAAAACCCATGGGCAAGAGGCGTCCCACGGATCCCAGTGATTACAGGGCGGATCCTCCAGTGAGGATCCGTGGGATCCGTGGAGCAGATGCATTTTCTCCTCTATAAATAGTGAGTCATTTCTTCATTATAACTCACCCCTTCACATATATTTTCTCTTTGAGTTATAAACTCTCTAACCTCAGATCCAAGTGATCTATGTATGTAGTTTTGTTTTTGTGTGATTCTCTAGGTTCCTCTTAAAGGCGAGATCACCACCTTTTGAAGTCGAGCAAGCTCAAGTCCATGAGTTGCCATGCTCCATCATCATCAAGACTACTAAGGTTCTCTTGTTGATAGTTCTCTTCCATTCCATTAGAAGTGTAGTGTCGAAGACATTAGTGAAAGATGTCTAAAGGATCAAGGCGAAGACATTAGTGAAAGGTGTCGAGCGTCTGTATTGAAAGCACTTGTGAAGGGTGCTTAGAAGTCGAGGCTAAAGGCATTAGTGAAGGGTGTCTAGAAGTCATGTCATGAGGCATTAGTGAAGGGTGCCTAGAGGTTAAGCCAAGGCATTAGTGAAAGGTGCCTAAGGTGTATATTCGATATGGTGTGTTCGATGTACAAGATAGATTTGCATTGGGTCAAAGTATATTGATATCCTTGTTGATTTTGTCATAAGGATGGATCTCCTTAGAGATAGGATTTGTGTAGTGTTGGGTAGTAGTTCCTCCATTGTAATGGAACTCGGTATCTAGCCTAATAGGATAAAGGGTAGGCGGCGTTGTGATAGGTTTGGTTCTACCTTGGAAGAACCGGTATCTAGCCTCTTGTCTGGGATAAAGAGTAGGCAACGTTGTGAAGGCTTCTCCGCCATAAGGAGTTTGTGTCGTGTAGTGTTTACGAACTCGAGTAAGTGACTCGGGAGTGGAGTAGGACAAGGAAGGTGTCCTTGTGGTCGAACCACTATAAATACTCGCGTTGTGGTTTTGTGCTTCTTACTCCTTATTCTTTCATTACATACTTATATCTATCAACATCCAACACACATGTTTAAATATATTGACATAAGTCAATCTAAATAGTTTAAAACTAAGTTTTAATTGGTAAAACTATTCAACCCCCCTTCTAGTTTTCCACAGAGGCAACTTCTACACTTTGATCATAGTAGATGATTATTCAAGATACACTTGGAAAACAATTTTGAAAAATAAAAATGAAGCCTTTGATCAATTTGAAATTCTAAGTATGAAAATTTAAAACCAACTAGGCATTCGCATTGTGTCGATCCGAGCTGATCATGGTCGTGAATTTGATAATGAAATACAATTTGGAGCTTTTTGTGATGCCAATGGCATAACGCATAATTTTTCGGCTCCTCGTACTCCTTTAGTCAAGCGGTGTAGTCGAGCGTAAAATCGAGACTCTTGAAGATGATTAGAACAATGGTTAATGAACAAAATATACCGCAAAATTTTTGGTGTAACGTCGTTGATACATCAACCTATATTTTAAATAGAGTTTTAATTCGACCACTTTTTAACAAAATCCATACGAACTATATATAGGTAAAAAGCCTACGCTAGGTTACTTTAGAGTCTTTGGAAGTAAATGTTTTATTTTAAACACTAAAGATTACCTCACCAAATTTGACCCAAAGTCCTATGAAGGTGTATTCCTTGGATATTCACAAAATAGCAAAGCTTACATTGTTTTGAACAAAGAAACTATGAGAGTTGATGAATCGTTAAATGTAACATTTGATGAAAGCTCACATCCCTCTAAGACATCACCTTTGGTAGATGATGACTTAGTTGAAAGTCAACTTATTGAAAACCTATAAAATAACAATGAAGATGAAGTATTAAATAATGAAATTGTCAATATTAAAGAATCTAAAAGTCATCCATTAGATAGTGTCATAGAAAAAATTAATGAAAGAACCTTAAAATCAAAAGTACAAAATCAAACCAACTACTTTTGTTTTGTATCAACTATTGAACCCAAAATATAAACGAGACCATAAAAGATGAATCTTGGGTCATAGCTATGCAAGAAGAATTAAATCAATTTGTTATAAATGATGTTTGGATATTAGTACCTCAACGAAAGGTCAAAATATAATTGGAACAAAATGGGTTTTGAAATAAAATGGATGAAAATGGTGTAGTATCTAGAAACAAAGCTAGGCTAGTAGCACAAGGCTACAATCAACAAGAAGGCATTGACTACGATGAAACATTTGCTTGGTTGGTAGGCTCTAGTCTATTAAATTTTGCTTGCATATGCATGTGCATGACTTTAAACTTTTCAAATGGATGTCAAAGTTCATTTTGAATGGTTTTATAAATGAGAAAGTGTATGTTGCACAACCTCCGAGATTCACTGATCTTGAAAACCCAAATAACGTATATAAACTCAAAAAGGCTTTATACGGACTTAAGCAAGCACCAAAAGCATGGTATGATCGAATTAAAACATTTCTAGTTGAACATAAGTACACCATGGGATTAGTAGATAATACACTCTTTACTAAGAAAAAGGACTCCCATATTATCATTGTTCAAATATATGTTGACGAAATTATATTCATATCAACTTGTCAAGAGCTATGTGATGATTTTTCAAAAATCATGCACGACGAGTTTGAGATGAGTATGATGGGAGAACTAAACTTTTTCTTAGGATTACAAATCAAACAACTAAAGGACAAAATATTCTTTAACCAATCTAAATACATAAAAGACATGCTTAGGAAATCTGGACTTGAAGGTTCTAAACCTATCAAAACACCTGTGTCCTCAGAAACCAAACTTACCAAGGATGAGGAAGGTGAATAAGTAGATAACACTAAATATATAGGTATGATTGGTAGTCTACTTTATCTTATGGCTAGTAGACCCGACCAATTTATACACATATCTGATGTTATAGTTTGACAGAAAGTTGTTCGACTTCAACGGGCTATAGCTCACTCGTTTTCTAATGATATTTTTTGTTGAAAAGTTTGAGTTAACGTTTTTGAGTTGTATTTCAAAAAATGTACACCATTTGTTTTAATTCTAAACCATTTGTTTAAGAAATTCAAAAGTATACACGATTATCAAAGTTGTCAAATTCTAGAAAACTTTACTCAACCTCCTGAGGCCATATCTCCTTCGTTACTTATCGTCTATGGTGGATCTAACTTTTTGAGTTTAAGTTAGGGTCTTAACTACAAAAAGTTCAAAAGGGTCGACTCCTCAAACTACTCTTAAGGTGGTGCTAACCGTGTTTGAAATTCATAACTCATATTCGAAGATTTTCATACACTTGATTCCATTTCACTTGTTAAAAATACCAAAACATCTCCAAAATTACGAGGTTTACAAGGCCAAAGGAAATGGTTGGTGTTTCTAGTGGCTGGCCATGGGGTGGTTCAAGAGGGGGGGATTTGAAATGTGTTGTTTAAGTGTTTAAATGTAAGTGTAAATAAGTATTTATGGGAAAGGTGGTGAATATGGCATGCATGCATAAGCGTAATGCAAAGCGTAAGCGTTTAAGTGAAACTTGTAAAATCTGTGGAAAACTAGAAGGGGGGGGGGGGGGTGAATAGTTTTACCAATTTAAAATTTTCTTTTAAATATTTAGATCGACTTATGTCAATCTATTTAGATGTGTATGTTGGACGTTGATAGATAGATATATAAAAGTGTAATGAACGAGAAATAGTAAGAAGCACATAACCACGACACGAGTATTTATAGTGGTTCGGCTACAAGGACACCTTCCTTGCCCTACTCCACTCCCTGAGTCACCTACTCGAGAGTTCGTAAACACTACACGACACCAATCTCTTTATGGCGGAGAAGCCTTCACGTCGCCTACTCTTTTTCGGTACTAGGCTAACCACCGGGTTCTTTCACACCAAGGTGAACCACACCTATCACAACGTCGCCTACCCTTTATTAGGTACTAGGCTAAGTACCTAGTTCCATTGCTATGGAGGAACTACTACCCAACACAACACAACACCTAATCCCAAGGAGATCCACTCCTTATTACAACACCTATCAAGGATATCACCATCCTTGGAAACAAATAAATACTTATGTGTATAACGATGCACCTCATCGATTATACGACCTTGGCATTCTTCACTAATGCCACTTGATTTGATTCTTAGGCATTCTTCACCAATGCCTTTGACACAACGCTTGGCACCTTTCACTAATGCCTTCGTCTTGACACATTTAGCATTCTTCACTAATGTTTTTGACACGGACGTTAAGCACCTTTCACTATTGCTTTCATCTTGACTCTTTCGGCATCCTTCACTAATGCCTTCTACACAACATATCTACGGAGGAAGAAATAACTATCAACAAGAGAACCTTCAGTTGTCTTGATGATGATGAAGCATGGCAACTCATGGACTTGAGCTTGCTCGGCTTCAAGAAGTGGTGATCTCTCCTTTAAGAGGAACCTAGAGAATCACACAAAAACAAAAAATAAACTACATAGAGAGATCTCTTAGGATAAGTGGTTAGAGAGGTACAATACCTGGGGAAAGTATGTGTGAGAGTGGTGAAGCAAAAGGAAGAAATGGCTCACTATTTATAGAGGAGAAAGCTTATTGTTCCTCGGATCCCACGGATCCCTCCCACAAGGGATCCGTCTAGCGTAAAGTTAGGGATCTGTGGGACGCTCCTCTTTACCCATGGGTATTTTGGTTATGGGTCATGGGTCATGGGTTATGGGTTGATCCATGGGTTTCTTATTAGATACAATGTATCGCATGAGTTCAATGTACCTAGTCAAATGGTTTGGATAATACCATGGGTTATGGGTCAATACCATTTGTTAGTTTTTACCCATTTTAGTATATACTAGTTAAGTATATATTTACCCAAATATGTAAACACTAGTTGTTGTACATATGTATTACTAAATCATAAAATCACTTATACTTGTTTTAGTGTTTTATGTGAAAGCGTAAGTGTGTTAGAAAACTATTGGCTCAAGCAGTTTCGTATTTTATTTGTTTCGTTAAAATGATTTTACGTTTGTTATCGACAAAACATTAGAAGATCGTAAAATATAAATAAACATTTTACGGCTTATTTGTATTAACAATCTCCCCATTTTGTTGATGACAAAACATAAAATTATTTTAAGGAAAAACTAAAATTAAGTAAAAGTTTGAATTGAGTTTTACTCTCTTCTCCCTTTTGTCGAAACAAAAAGGCGTCGAAAAGAAACTAACACAAAGTTTTAAAAAAACATGTAAAAAGAAAAGATGTAAAGAGAGTAAGTGGCGGGAATGGTTCTCGTCTTAACTCCCCTTGACGAGTCCATCCCTTTGTGAGGCGTCAAGTACATAAAGATAAGTAAGCTAATGTATTGCAATTATGTTTGCAAATGGTTTGTCCTTGTGACGAAAATGCTCCCCCTTGAAGATTTCATCATTGCAATGGGGTGTCATGAAGTATAATCCAAATAAGGATTATGTTGCAAATGGTTTTGCAATATGGTTTGACACAAAGCTCCCCCTAGCTTTATGGTGTCAAAATCTTCATGTGTATTTTGAAAATCTACAAAATAAAGGTTAGAAAACAAGAGTATAGTGCATAATTTCCTGCAAATAAGACTCAAGTTAGTAGTAAATTGTTCTTCTGTACCACGGATCCCACGGTTCCCTTTGTGGAGGGATCCGTCTAGGCATTTTCTAGGGATCCGTGCATGCGGTGACAAATTCTTCACAATGAAGATATTCCAAACAATGCTAAATATGAGGTGAGATATGTATAAATTTAATAAACTCAAAGCAACATGGCACATAAGATATCATTCAATAAAACAAAGAGATAATCAAACAAATCTCTAAAACTAAGAGAATGATCTAGCCATACATTTTCTACAAATACTAACGAGTGACCTAAAATTAAGAAGTAACCACGTTCTTAAGGAAAAAATGGGATTCCTAGACGTTCTAAGTAGGGCTTAAGACTAGGACACCGTTTTAGGCTCATGGTTGTTTAGGTTTGTTGACCTCTTCGAAACGTTCGAGGAAGTGATAAAACATGAAACGTTGCTCTTCACGTAGTTCATGTATCAACCTTTCAACATGTTGACAATGATAGCAATCCTTGTCATGGTTTTGGGCTTCTTGAATTGGAGGTTCAAGTGAAGTGGGTTGAGGATCCTCAAATAAAGGAGGAATTGGTGGAGGCTCATTAAGTGGAGGCTCAACAATGCTTGAAGGTGGAGGTATAGAAGTATCAACTTCCATGTGGTTGGGTGGTTGACTTTGATGTCTTCTCATAATCCAAAATGGACTATTGGGGAAATGGAGAAATTGACATTGGTGCTAGTGTTGATTCAACATTTTGGTTTTGTTGTACAACCTTTTCTAGTGAATTTGTTGGTAATGGTGGAAGATGAGTTGGCCAGGGGTAATTCCTCTAAGTTGTGAGAATGTGGAGATGATTGTGAGGTGTTAAATGATGTCGCTCTAGGCACCAATGATGTTGGTTGGGTTGAAAAGAATGTGTTTGGTTTAGTAGAATTTGGTGATGGAATCCTTGTGGGAACAATCCTCTTGGGAATTAGTTTGATTGGTTTCTTTGGTGTAGGGGAAATCCTAGCATTTGTGGACTTAACCGGAGATGATTCGGTTGAGGAAACTTCGTGTATGACCCTAGCAAGTTTCTTGGGTGGCTCTTGGGTGGATGAGTTAGCACTAGGAGCTTTTCTCATGATGAAATGACGAAGGAAGATGTTTGTAATTGCTGAGAATTGTGTTGTGTTTGATGACTAAGATGTTCTAACAATTTGACTTATAAAGGGAAGAATTTGGCAAGTGCATTTAAGACTTAGGCCATTGAGATTCATGGAAATGTGATTAACATGCACAAGATTCAAGTTCAGAGTTTCACTGATCTAGGAACTTAATAAAGATGAGGTGGAGTGTTCAAGTTAGCAAGATGAGCTTGAAATTATTGTTTTGGCTAGAGTTGACATAATCTGTCACCCGGATCCCACGGTTCCCTCCTTTGAGGGATCTGGCTAGGCTAATCCTAGGGATCCGGCTCTCAGCAGCTATGAAAGGTTAGAAATGAGGTTTCTAAGAGCCTAAACCTATACCATCTTGAGTGTTTCAGTCCTCCTAAGTATCTAAAATGAGGGTGTACTTGAATGATCAAGAGTAATGAATGATATAGCAAATGATTGCTTTTTATGGAAGGAAAATGGGACTAAGTGACTACCAATGGATGTTCAAGGATAACACTAAGAGTTTTGGTGGTGTCAAGTCATAATAAATGATCCTAGAGACCAGATGTTAGCTTGAGATGGAGTTTGAAAAATCCTCAAAATTCAAAAGAATTGAAAAACTAATTTTTGATCCGGTTTGAGATAAAGATGACTAGAAACAATTTCCTAAAATTGTTTAATATGTCCACCTAAGTGTTTTGAAGAATGAGAAGCAATTTGTGAGTATTGAAGCGGAAATATGGTGAGTTTTGACGATTTGGTAAATCAAAAGGCATTTTGAATAAGGTCTTATGTAAGCTATGAGTGAGTTTAAGGCTTTTTCATCCTTGAAGGAGACTTAGTTGAGTTCTAAGATCTTGTGTTTAGCTAGTGTAAAGTTATCTAGTAAACTATATTGATGTATGGGATGTTGTATTCTTGATGTTGTCACGGATCCCACGGTTCCCTCAAGGAGGGATCCATCTAGGCTAATCCTAGGGATCGGCATCTGCAGATCAGAACCATCACAGAATCATGTGCAGATTTTGCCACTAATCAACCATTAAACTAAACACAAATACAAGCATGTCATCATATAAAACATTTCATAGAAAATGGTAGAAATAACAATATCCAAGTTAACACAAACAAGAGTGCTAAAACATAATCATCCATACACAAATCAAGTGTTTAAGAAACAAACATAATCCTATAGTCTCTTTCGTCAATTATTTCTTTTCCTCTTTCCCGACTTTGTGACGTGGTAAGCTAGGTTTTGTATCATACCCCTTAATTGCTTGAATTCCGCGATCTCGTTTGGAATATCCGGAAGTTGTTCATATTAATCAAAGGGTTCCAATTCGATGTTAGCTATGGGGTCGACGTCTTCCTTTTCTTCATCTTCTTCCATTTCTCCATCCGAGGAGTCCGAGAGAGCTTTAGGGTTTCTTCCATTGACCATGAACCATTTAGAGGGGGTTTTTGGTAAGGGGTACCATTACGTGATCGGCAAAGAAGTGATCATTGTTGATAGGAGATGGTTTCAAAGCACTAACATACATACAAAGTCGTGTTAGGAGCATACTATATGGAAGTACCATGTTGGAAGCTTTGAATACCCCGGCCATTCTCCTCACCATGTAATAGGCGAGATTAAATGGCTTTTGGTGGATAAGACAATAGATCATTTGCACAAGACATGCATTTGGATGATCCTTGTTACCAACTAGGCTAATGAAGTTTTCCTAAGGATTTCTTCCCATTTTCTAAACATGGGATGCATTTGAAAAGTTCCATTTGAAAAGGATTACGATGAATGAGCTTTTGTTTCGGTTGAAACGAGATTGGTCGGTTCTAACCTTGAAGATAGTATCTCGAATGGTTGCGGGATCATCAAGAGGAGTATTGTAGATAGGTTTAGAATCAAGTGCAAGGTTTTGGCGTTAATTGCCCAATCTTGAGAATACATACAAATTCCTTCACAAGGAATGCGAAGAATTTGAGCAAATGTGTTGAGAGGTAGAGTGAAGTTTCGTTTATTGATGATGAAGGCGATTGAAATGCTATCATCGGTGTTTGAATGATCCTAATGCTTTTATAGAATTCAAAGATGAAAACCGGTCAAATGTGTTCATCAATGTCAAGAAGACAATCAAAGTTGATTGCGAGAAAACTTGGCGAGTGTCGGTATCTTCAAGGAAACATTCCTTGACTACACGACCTTAAGTGAATAAGTCATTTTCAAGTCTTTTGAAGACTTTGCGATCGGTTTTTGATAGCCCTTCTTCCCAATAGTAATGGGTGAGGTAATGAACGGTATCATGGTGGTCTTGTTGAGTGGCTTTAGGAATGGTTGGTCCTAGAAACACAAATATTCTAATTAGGTAAAATTAGTTGAGACGGGTTTATGGTTTTGATTTGTATTAACAATGTTGTGAACACAATGTAATCCTAATTGTGTTAAAAGCCCCTTTTAATGATTAATTTTGAAAACTCTAATTGAATTAATTGATTAGAAATTGTGCAACCATAAACCCTAGAATGAGGATGATGGAGATTAGAGCAAGTTAGTGTAATTACTTACAATGGTGTTCAAGAGAGAGATACTTGAGGGTATGGAGTCCTATGAAGATGAAATCAGTTCTTGAGTCGTTTTTTTGTTATGTAGGGAGTGGGAAACTGGTATGTGATGTCTTTCAAATGCGTATAGTTGTGTTCTGTTCTACGGTTTCCTCGGATCACTTGTATTTGGGATCCGGCTAATACAACTAGAGGGATCCGGCTTCTGTGGACATGAAAATATTAATTTGGCTTTATTTTTGTAGTAGGTTATAAACTAGCTTACGGAACAAAAATAGTTTAAAGAAAAAAAATGTTTTGGTCGACGGGATTTGATATGTTAATTATCAAGGATCCATTTGTGACGACGGCGTTAGTTTGACGAAATCAAGAGGAATACTATTCCGATGATGAGTAAGTCGGAAAGTGACAAAGAGACTTTTAAGAAACAAGCAATTTATTAAACAATCAAGAACTATGATATCAACATAATCATGTAAATTAGCTAATGAGGAAGTAAACATACCTTTATGCTTCTTGGCTTGGCTTATGAAGACATAATACCAGCAATGCTTCATGAGTTCTTAAAGTAATCCTTTGTACTTAGAGTAAGTAGGTTGTGATTACTTTTAGATCCTTTCTCGAAGGTTGACTTTATTTTTCTTTGAATAGAAATGAAGGTTTTGAGGAGATCCTAGCATGAAGATTTCTTGAAACAAATATGTTAGAATGATCTATCAATGTCCAACATGAAAGAGAAAAAAGAAAAGTTTTGAAATATTTCCTTCTTTGTAGTTTTCAAACATACACGGATCATATCAAGTTTTTAAAGTACAACATACTCTAAGAAACTTGGTAACGAAGCTCTGATGCCAATTGTGGAAAACTAGAAGGGGGGGGGGTTGATAGTTTTACCAATTTAAAACTTCCTTTTAAATATTTAGATCGACTTATGTCAATCTATTTAGATGTGTATGTTGGACGTTGATAGATAGATATATAAAAGTGTAATGAACGAGAAAGAGTAAGAAGCACATAACCACGACACGAATATTTATAGTGGTTCGGCTACAAGGACACCTTCCTTGCCCTCGCTTCAATCCCGAGTCACCTACTCGAGTTAGTAAACACTACACGACACCAATATCCTTATGGCGGAGAAGCCTTCACAACGTCACTTACTCTTTTTAGGTACTAGGCTAACCACCGGGTTCTTTCACACAATTGAACCACACCTATCACAGCGTCGCCTACCCTTTATTAGGTACTAGGCTAAGCACCTAGTTCCATTGCTATGGAGGAACTACTACCCAACACAACACAACCCTAATCCCAAGGAGATCCACCTTATTACAACACTATTGATGAGTGTCTAAATACTCATCATTTTTATATCGTAAGAATGCCAAAACATCCGAAAACACTCGTAAATGCTTCAAAATGATAAAATATCACAAACAAGTGTTTTATATGTTTTAAATGCAAAACATCAAAATCGGTGAAAACGTATTAAGTTTGCATAATTGGCGCTTTAGTTCCCCAAGTTTGAAAATTTGTCAAAAAGCAGGTCCTGGTCATTCCAAAACTTGTAAAATATCATTTTAGGTCCTTGGGATTCACAAGTTGTTCAAAATAATCCTTTGAAGTTTAAAATCACAAAATTACAACTTTGGTCCCTCAACTTTGCAAAATTGTCAAAATTAGTCCCTAAGGTTTTAAAAATAAGAAAATAATAAAAATAAACCTTATACTATTCATATTTGACAATATTGGTCCTTATGAGAAAAGTTTTAAGAGAAATTACAAGTTTGGTCCCTGGAGTTTGAATATTGACAAAAATGGTCCTTTTAAGTTTAAAAATGAAATTTTCAACAATAGTCCTTGTACTATTCAAGTTTGGCAGAATGGACCTTGTATTAGCTTTGGTATATTTGCAGATCAGTCCTTGAAAATTTAGCATATTACACAAATGGTCCTCGGGCATTAACTTAATACCAAACCGGATCCTAAATATTACCCAAGCCCAATACTAGCCCAAACCCAACTTTTGAAATAAAACCGCCTCCCAAACCAAGTCACTCAGACACCCATCTCCTTCCCCATCAGAACCCAAAACCGTAGTGGTTTTACCACTTTTAGCCTTTCCACCTCATCCATAACACTGCTTATCAACTCATTCCACCTTCACATCAATCCAAAGACCATTAATAAAGAAAACCGCTTCAAGACTTTTTCCCGCCAAAATGCCACTTGGGTGGTTGTGATGATTTCAAGCGATTCAATGGTTGGATTTAAGTGGGATTTCATCGAGGTCGACAAGGAACAAAATGAATCTATTAATATCAAGAGAAGCGATGGAGAAGACAAGTAGAGTAGTTTTAGTTTAGTTTTATATCGTTTTAGTTTAATCTTAATTTCAAAGTATTTTAAATCATTCCAAGATTTTGTTTAAACTATTGAAGTATATTTGAACCTTTGCAATTCTTAATTTCAAAGTGAAGTCTTATTTCGCTTGTTCCAATTTTCTAAGTGCTCAAAAATCTCATGTTCTGCTCATATTATTGTTAGTTGTTGTTGTTATGGACTATAAAGCCACTTAAGACCCTATAAAGCTTATCTAAGCTTTTATAAACCTTGAAATTCAGTCTAGTACCAAAACCGTAAAATACCAAAATACTTAAAAATAATTGAAAATAAAATCCATGGTGAAGAAAGAAAAGTGGAGCAGTTAACTTTGGATTTCTCATGGGTTTAGTGCTTCTTAGGAAGTCGAGGATCTGTTCTTGTGCCTCGCTTATCGACTCTGTGCTTATACTCATTTTGTAAGCAATTTATCATAATTTGCATTTTATAGTTTTAGTACTTAAAGTTTGTTAATTTCGGTTTGAATCTGTTTCATTATAGTTAGTAATAGTATTTCAAAAGAATTCATGGTCCAAATCTTTGTAAAGTCAGTGAAAAGCTTTTAACAGTTTGGCTATGTATCGCTTGGATTTGTTCAGTATAATTGTGTTAGAGATTGATTGTGATGTTGTTCTTAACTGATGTACACTACAATAGATCCTTATAGCTCAGTTAAACATAAAAAACTAGTACTTGTTTTATATAAAGTCAACATAGCTTCTAATTTAAATTTGCGGCTTCCTGTTGAGATTTCAAATGGCAAAACTTAGCTAAGTAGTTTATAACTTGATGCAGTAGCTTAAATTCATCCTATAATAGCTTAATATATTATAATGGATCATTAGAATCAGTTATAAGTTAATAAAAGTCAACTTGTTAGTTTTCCATAAAAAGTCAAATTTTCAAATAGTGGTTTTGAATAAAATAAATAATTTTGTGTAGGATTAAATACTAAGATCTAGCTTAAATCCTTTAGGAAATTAATATTTAGTTGCTAAAGAAAATATAAAAATACTAGGTTTTATAAAATTAGCTTATAGATAGCTTTTAGTTAGCTTCTTGACCCCTTAATCGAAAAGCTCCCACACATACGCTAGTTGCCTAGTTTCAGAAGCTCATTTAAAGCTCATCACGAGCTTTAGCCTATGTAATTTAGCTTTTGAGAAGCTAGCCCGATCATCTTGAAGTACCAATGCTTATTTCTCAATTTGCGACTTATCGATAAGCACGCTAGTTACTTTAGATCATCCCATTTTTATCTAGTACAAATAAGTCGAGTGTTTTACCGCTTTTCAAAAGCTCCTTAAAAGCTCATTAGTATAAGCTAATCTTTGTACTTTAGCTTTTGGAAAGCCTAACGGTGATCTTGTCAATTCCAAAGTTTGTTTCAATTTGTAGCTTATTACATTGCTTATAATTAAGCTTGAAGGTGCCTAGTTCTTTCAAACATTGACCATAATAAAGGTGAGTTTGTGCTTATTTATAGCTTAATCGCTTATTATCGCTATTTAGCTTGTTCACTTTTATTCTAGCTTATTTACTTTAGCTTAACTTATTTCCATCATACTTGTGCTTATTCAATAGCTTAAAATCATCTTAGCTTAAACTTGAGCTTATTCATTTTATTTTGTTAATCGTTAGAAAAATAAGCTCATTCTCGAGCTTATTGGTCACTTTCATAATAAGTCACGCTTGCAAAAGTTGCTCAATATTATTAGCTTATTTAGTTTGTAAAGAAAAAATTGAAAAAAATGTTTTTGCAAAAGGGTGGAGGCGGGGCTCGAACCCCGAGACCTCCACCCTTTAAGGACGTTAGTGTGTGTACTGCACCAATAGCCCTTGGGTCTTTCTTGTTTTCTTTTGCACAATCAAATACATAACCCTCTTTGTCTCATTTAGCTTATTCGTACAATTAGCTTATTTGTAGCTTATTAAGAGTAGCTTTTTCGCTTTTGTAATTTTAATAAATTTGTATTAGTAATAAGTATTTTATAAAAAGTTTGATTTTTCTCAATTGTTTTAGTATTTTTAAACATTTAATTAGTGTAAAATCTTAATTAAATCATAATAAAAATATAAAAGTCTAAAAATATAAATCTTTTTCTAAAATTTTCTTTATCATATATTTTGTAAGAAAATTAGTTTTACACTCTTAGGCCTTTTATTTCATAAATTTTACGTTTTATCTTGCGCCCAAATACCATTTTCGTAAATAACGCTGCTTTAGTTTTAAGTAACGCTTTAAGTAATTTGAGTTTACGTTTTAGTTAAAATAGTTTATTTAAGTCATTTTATTTTATAAAATCATAAGCGTGATAGTGATAGCGTTTATTTAATAGATTTTAACTTTTAATCTTTTTAATTTGCATTTAAGTCGTTTATTTGCAAATCTTTTCTTTAGATAATTTTCCATCGATATCCTTACCGATCACTATCCTTAGTGATCATTCTATCATCTGAAGTTGTTTTAAACACCAATTCATCCTCCGGGGACTTAACGACCCAGAATTCCTATATTCCTCGATCTAAATTGCATTTGCGTCGAAATGCTTTTAAGTCTGTTAAGACTTGACCGTTCTGCCGAATCAAATTTTGGCGCCACGGGGAGGTGTTTAGCGTGTTTAAGCATTTCCACCCGTACTTGCACATATACCATCGTTTGTAAACAGTTTTCAGTAAAGTTTTTCAAAAAAAAAAAAAAAAAAAAAAAAATCAAAAGTTCATTAACACTTTTCCTAAAGTGTTAACAACACCAAAACATTTTTATTCAAGTTTTCAACAAACACAAAATCCAAAAATATTTTCATTCTTTGTTTTTCAAAATGTTTATTCAAAATCCAAAAATATCCATCTTTACCCTCTCACATCTTTGATTCTTCATTTCTTACCCTCTAGAACCATTTGATTCTTTCTATGTCTTATCCTCACCCTCTTGATTGTCAATGGTGTGGTGGTCCTTATAATGGTGGTAATTGCCCGGTTGTGGCATGGTGGAGTCGGGAAGCAGGTGCATCTATAACCAAGATCCCTATTCCTACCATAACGCAACCGATTTATTCCATCGCCACCACACCGTGAGACTCAAGCAGTTTAATCGTTGTGAGTACCGTGGTGGTTCACACTACGCTTCGATTGTCAATCGGGAAACACGCTTGTCTATGAGCAAGTTCCCGATAACAATTATGACTACAACACTAACTCACGCCCACATCGGTTTCTTGTTGTGAGTATTGTGGAGGTCCTCACTCTAGCTCGGATTGTCAAACAGGAATCCATTTCCTTGTAACAATTACGACTCTTCGATCAAGACCAACCTCCACAAGACCAAATGATTCAAGCGACTCCTCATGAAACTACTGACGGACCTTCTCTGAAGAGTCTTGAGTTATTAAAAGAACTTAAGGAGGAGTCGGCTATGTCCTCCCAAGATAATCCAAATGAAAATCCATGGAAGTTTTGTTAGGCGAGGAACGGGTCACTAAATTAGATTCCTGATTGCTATTGAAAACACCGTTAGGGAATCAATTGCACTACAAAAAGCATTCAAATCTAGCTCTCGATTCCGCTTTCATTCTCGATGATGATGATGATGATGTTACCCTTGATATTAGTGAATTATGTACGATTTATCAAGTTCATCAATTGAAATTCCTTCCGTGGAAAATCAGGGAGAAAAGACTATGATGGAATTACTAGCAGAAGAACAAATGTTAAGTATAAAACATATGTATGCTAGTCCTTCTAAACTCCCTCAGTCTATTGCTATCACACCTATCTTACCTATTATTGCTTCCAAAGACTCTCTCATAATGGAGGATGATCATCTCAGCACTATTTCGGAAACGGAATCATCAAGTGTTGAGGATTTTGTCCCAATCCCAAGAGAGTCACAGGGAACTTTTGACCATGTGTGTGATATCCCTCCTCCTCTTGTCTTCCAAAATGATCATATTGAGATGTTCTCTGATTCTGATGAGGACTATTCTTTATCTTGTGGAGACATCAGTTATATGGAGGAATTACCTTCTGAGCTTGTTAGCTTAGGAGAAGAGAATGATGAAGAAATAATCCAAGACGAAGCTCTTCGTCTTACAGTATTGAATGTTAATCTTCTCATTTCTAGAATCGAGGCTTTTAATGAAAAGCCTACTTCATATTCTATCCCCTTGAGGATAGTGAACTTTTGTTCAATGATTCTATTCGGAATTGCAAACGTTCTATTTTGATCATACGGGAGAGAAGATTAGTGGTATTACCACTTCTCATTCTCATAATTCTCTTCCGATTATGAATCATTCACTTTTGAGGAGTTCCCTAGTGAACTCACCAAATCAATCTCGAATATGAATCATTCTCCTTGAGGAGTTCTCCTGTGAACTCACTCATATCATATCTCCACCGGAGTATGATAACTTCTATTTTGATCTAGACACACCGGGATATGTCTAGACCAATTGAGCTTAAAAATGAAATTCATGAAACCATGAATTCTCCCGTGAGTGATGATGAGTTAATCATGATCTTTATCATGACTTTCTTTCTCTTTTCACTTATCCGTGGCTTCTCCTGTTCTTCACTACTTGGAATGAAGACATTATCTTTGACCCCGCATTTTCATTAATCATTTTTGAGCCGGTTCTCAGTATATCTCATCGGTGTGGAACTTTCACGTACTTCAATGTTTATACAAACATTTTGAATGAAAGTCCGATGAAGATTGCTCTTCCACTTACTTCCCATGAACAAATTAATTCGGGTCGAGTCAAGCTAGCGACTCGGTAATCAAAAACAAGAGCTAAACATGGGTTTTCACCCGTGTACCACCCTAGTGTGGGAGATGCCCACATATTGTATATAGACCTTAAAATGAATGAAAATTGTACATATTCAAAAGAGAATAATTGTTGTGTTTCTACACTTAGTTAGTAAATGTTATCTTTTACGTTCTAAGTTTCGCATTACAGTCGGTACTTTGAATATTGAGGACAATATTCATTTCTAAGTGGGGAAATTTCGCTAATTTTGATCATAAATGTACCCTTTTAGTCCCTTTTCCCCAAAATGGTCAAATTTTAAAAATTTTATTTAGTGGAAGTACTATGTACTAAACACAACAAATGGTAATCATCCACCATGTCTAACCCACATAAGGATTGGCTAATCCAGAGCAAACGGCTCTTGGTAAAGATATCTCAAACCGTTTATGGCTTGCAATTTGCCTAAAATTGTATGGTGTTCAACTCACCATATCCTTAAAAGTGAAAAGTTGGCTAGCCCGCAAGGTTATGGCTTGTGGTAAAGGCGATGGAAAATCCATAATTGGTATTCACTCACCAAAGATAATATTGATAATTTATCTAAGAGTTGGCTAGTCCGGAAGGTGCGGCTCGGTAAAGACTAATCAAATCCGTTGACGACTTATGATTTGCTCAAAATCATTTGGTTATCATTGTACCAAGGTTCTTACTTGAATCGAAACATTTGGCTACTCCAAAAGTAATGGCTTTTGGTAAAGAGATAAAATCCATTAACTTTTCATAAATCATTGCTAGGACTAGCAATATCTTAGTGTGGGGATTGATGAGTGTCTAAATACTCATCATTTTATATCGTAAGAATGCCAAAACATCCGAAAACACTCGAAATGCTTCAAAATGATAAAAATATCACAAACAAGTGTTTTATATGTTTTAAATGCAAAACATCAAAATCGTGAAAACGATTAAGTTTGCATAATTGGCGCTTTAGTCCCCAAGTTTGAAAATTTGTCAAAAACAGTCCTGGTCATTCCAAAACTTGTAAAATATCATTTTAGGTCCTTGGGATTCACAAGTTGTTCAAAATAATCCTTTGAAGTTTAAAATCACAAAATTACAACTTTGGTCCTCAACTTTGCAAAATTGTCAAAATTAGTCCCTAAGGTTTTAAAAATAAGAAAATAATAAAAATAAACCTTATACTATTCATATTTGACAATATTGGTCCTTATGAGAAAAGTTTTAAGAGAAATTACAAGTTTGGTCCTGAGTTTGAATATTGACAAAATGGTCCTTTAAGTTTAAAAATGAAATTTTCAACAATAGTCCTTGTACTATTCAAGTTTGGCGTGAATGGACCTTGTATTAGCTTTGGTATATTTGCAGGATCGATCCTTGAAAATTTAGCATATTACACAAATGGTCCTTGGGCTTGTTAACTTAATACCAAACCGGATCCTAAATATTACCCAAGCCCAATACTAGCCCAAACCCAACTTTTGAAATAAAACCCGCCTCCCAAACCAAAGGTCACTGACACCCATCTCCTTCCCCATCAGAAACCCAAACCGTAGTGGTTTTACCACTTTTAGCCTTTCCACCTCATCCATAACACTGCTTATCAACTCATTCCACCTTCACATCAATCCAAAGACCATTAATAAAGAAAACCTGCTTCAAGACTTTTTTCCCGCCAAAATGCCACTTGGGTGGTTGTGATGATTTCAAGCGATTCAATGGTTGGATTTAAGTGGGATTTCATCAGAGGTCGACAAGGAACAAAATGAATCTATTAATATCAAGAGAGAAGCAGTGGAGAAGACAAGTAGAGTAGTTTTAGTTTAGTTTTATATCGTTTTAGTTTAATCTTAATTTCCAAAGTATTTTAAATCATTCCAAGATTTTGTTTAAACTATTGAAGTATATTTGAACCTTTTGCAATTCTTAATTTCAAAGTGAAGTCTTATTTCGCTTGTTCCAATTTTCTAAGTGCTCAAAATCTCATGTTCTGCTCATATTATTGTTAGTTGTTGTTATGGACTATAAAGCCACTTAAGACCCTATAAAGCTTATCTAAGCTTTTATAAACCTTGAAATTCAGCCTAGTACCAAAACCGTAAAATACCAAAATACTTAAAAATAATTGAAAATAAAATCCATGGTGAAGAAAGAGAAAGTCTGGAGCAGTTAACTTTGGATTTCTCATGGGTTTAGTGCTTCTTAGGAAGTCAGAGGATCTGTTCTTGTGCCTCGCTTATCGCCTCGTGCTTATACTCATTTTGTAAGCAATTTATCATAATTTGCATTTTATAGTTTTAGTACTTAAAGTTTGTTAATTTCGGTTTGAATCTGTTTCATTATAGTTAGTAATAGTATTTCAAAAGAATTCATGGTCCAAATCTTTGTAAAGTCGTGAAAAGCTTTTTAACAGTTTATTATGTAATCGCTTGGATTTGTCTCGTATAATTGTGTTAGAGATTGATTGTGATGTTGTTCTTAACTCGATGTACACTACAATAGATCCTTATAGCTCGCTTAAACATAAAAACTAGTACTTGTTTTATATAAAGTCAACATAGCTTCTAATTTAAATTTGCGACATCGTTGAGATTTCAAATGGCAAAACTTAGCTAAGTAGTTTATAACTTGATGCAGAGCTTAAATTCATCCTATAATAGCTTAATATATTATAATGGATCATTAGAATCGCTTATAAGTTAATAAAAGTCAACTTGTTAGTTTTCCATAAAAAGTCAAATTTTCAAATAGTCGTTTTGAATAAAATAAATAATTTTGTGTAGGATTAAATACTAAGATCTAGCTTAAATCCTTTAGGGAAATTAATATTTAGTTGCTAAAGAAAAATATAAAAATACTAGGTTTTATAAAATTAGCTTATAGATAGCTTTTTAGTTAGCTTCTTTTGACCCCTTAATCTGAAAAGCTCCCAGGCACACGTTAGTTGCCTAGTTTCAGAGCTCATTTAAAGCTCATCACGTAGCTTTAGCCTATGTAATTTAGCTTTTGAGAAGCTAGCCCGATCATCTTGAAGTACCAATGCTTATTTCTCAATTTGCAGCTTATCTGATAAGCCTGCTAGTTACTTTTAGATCTGTCCATTTTTTATCTAGTACAAATAAGTCAGTGTTTTACCAGTTTTTCAAAAGCTCCTTAAAAGCTCATTAGTATAAGCTAATCTTTGTACTTTAGCTTTTTGGAAAGCCTAACTGGTGATCTTGTCAATTCCAAAGTTTGTTTCCAATTTGTAGCTTATTACATTGCTTATAATTAAGCTTGAAGGTGCCTAGTTCTTTCAAACATCGACACGTATAAAGGTGAGTTTGTGCTTATTTATAGCTTAATCGATTGCTTATTATCGCTTATTTAGCTTGTTCATCTTTATTCTAGCTTATTTACTTTAGCTTAACTTATTTCCATCATACTTGTGCTTATTCAATAGCTTAAAATCATCTTAGCTTAAACTTGAGCTTATTCATTTTATTTTGTTAATCGTTAGAAAAATAAGCTCATTCTTGAGCTTATTGGTCACTTTCATAATAAGTCACGCTTGCAAAAGTTGCTCAATATTATTAGCTTATTTAGTTTGTAAAGAAAAAATTGAAAAAAAATGTTTTTGCAAAAGGGTGGAGGCGTGCTCGAACCCGAGACCTCCACCCTTTAAGGACGTTAGTGTGTGTGCACTAATAGCCCTTGGGTCTTTCTTGTTTTCTTTTGCACAATCAAATACATAACCCTCTTTTGTCTCATTTAGCTTATTCGTACAATTAGCTTATTTGTAGCTTATTAAGAGTAGCTTTTTCCAGTTTTGTAATTTTAATAAATTTGTATTAGTAATAAGTATTTTATAAAAAAGTTTCAGATTTTTCTCAATTGTTTTAGTATTTTTAAACATTTAATTAGTGTAAAATCTTAATTAAATCATAATAAAAATATAAAAGTCTAAAAATATAAATCTTTTTCTAAAATTTTCTTTATCATATATTTTGTAAGAAAATTAGTTTTACACTCTTAGGCCTTTTATTTCATAAATTTTACGCTTTATCTTGCGCCCAATACCATTTCGTAAATAACGCTGCTTTAGTTTTAAGTAACGCTTTTAAGTAATTTGAGTTTACGCTTTAGTTAAAATAGTTTATTTAAGTCATTTTATAAAATCATAAGCGTTCATCGAAAAAATAGTGATAGCGTTTATTTAATAGATTTTAACTTTTAATCTTTTTAATTTGCATTTAAGTCGTTGTTATTTGCAAATCTTTTCTTTAGATAATTTTCCATCGATATCCTTACCGATCACTATCCTTAGTGATCATTCTATCATCTGAAGTTGTTTTAAACACCAATTCATCCTCCGTGGGACTTAACGACCCAGGAATTCCCTATATTCCTCTGATCTAAATTGCATTTGCGTCTGAGCTGTTTTAAGTCTGTTAAGACTTGACTGGTTCGGGCGCGAATCACCTATCAAGGATATCACCATCCTTGGAAACAAACTAATACTTATGTGTATAACGATGCACCTCATCGATTATACGACCTTGGCATTCTTCACTAATGCCACTTGATTTGATACTTAGGCATTCTTCACCAATGCCTTTGATACAACGCTTGGCACCTTTCACTAATGCCTTCGTCTTGACACCTTTAGCATTCTTCACTAATGCTTTTGACACGGATGTTAAGCACCTTTCACTAATGCTTCGTCTTGGCGCTTTGGCATCCTTCACTAATGCCTTCTACGCATCATATCTACGGAGGAAGAAAGAACTATCAACAAGAGAACCTTCATTGTCTTGATGATGACGAAGCATGGCAACTCATGGACTTGAGCTTGCTCGACTTCAAGAAGTGGTGATCTACGCCTTTAAGAGGAACCTAGAGAATCACACAAAACAAAAGACAAACTACATAGAGATCTCTTAGGATCGGTGGTTAGAGAGGTACAATACTTGGGAAAGTATGTGTGAGGTGGTGAAGCAAAGGAAGAAATGACTCACTATTTATAGGAGAAAGCTTCTTGTTCCTCGGATCCCACGGATCCTCTCCCACAAGGATCCGTCTAGCGTAAAGCTAGGGATCAGTGGGACGCTCATCTTACCCACGGGTATTTTGGTTATGGGTCATGGGTCATGGGTTATGGGTTAATCCATGGGTTTCTTATTAGATACAATGTATCTAATGAGTTCAATGTACCTAGTCAAATGGTTTGGATAATACCATGGGTTATGGGTCAATACCATTTGTTAGTTTTACCCATTTTAGTATATCTATTTAAGTATATATTTACCCAAATATGTAAACACTAGTTGTTGTACATATGTATTACTAAATCACAAAATCACTTATAATTGTTTTAGTGTTTTATGTGAAAGCGTAAGTGTGTTAGAAAACTATTGGCTCAAACAGTTTACGTATTTTATTTGTTTCTTTAAAATGATTTTACGTTTGTTATCGACAAAACATTAGAAGATCGTAAAATATAAATAAACGTTTTTTCGGTTTATTTGTATTAACAAAATCAAATGTATAGACTTATAAAACATGCTCTTAAAAGTCATACAATACATAGTTGACGTAGACTAAACTTAGTCGAGTGCCGATTTACGTTTAAAGTTGTTTTCTGGTTTACGCGATTTAACTTAACGGTTATACGTTTCTGTAAATATTCAAGCGTTAAAAGTAAAATGTTTTGAGTTTATAGTCAAGTATGAAACTAAAAAATACGAGTTGTCACATCGAGATGAAACTAGGTTTTCGATGGTGGAAGCGTGTGACGACTTTGGTGGTCGTTGTTGCGGGGATGGAGGTCGCGGTTGGTGGGATATCGGACTCGTCCATATCAACATTAACATATTGTTCAACATTAACGGATCGTGAATTCGACTGTATTGAAGATGGGGTTTTCGTTTTGAAGATCAATGATGATTGTGAATATGTGTTTGAAAGCGAAGATGGCGGGGACTTCTTTATGTAGATGGAGGAAAGTTTCATGTGGAAGACAAGGAAAAAGAGCGAAGTTAGGAAAAAGAATATAAAACAAGCGAGAAAGATGAATTTGCCCTTGCAACTACGACCCTTAGCAAAAAGGACCGGACATGCAATTAGCGAAAACATTGGGACTAAAAGTGCGAGTTTTGAGAATAAAGGATCAAATTTGCGACTCAGACTTGGTTTGAGGACCAATAGTGTAATTTACTCATTTATAAATTTTCAATATTTTTGTAGAGGAGACCGTCTTAATACACAAAATTCAAAAATTTCATACTTCACTCCCATTGGTCCATTGCCGCTCACACGGATCACAATACAACTTTTAATCCAACGGACAATATTCACCCATCCACGATCCGCAACTCCCCATCTCACACAACCCATTCACTATATAAACAAACACTCTCACACGCTCCCTTCACCACAATCACACACACTCAAAACACATTTGTAATTACGCACACATTTCATAAAAATCAAATGGAGGGAACCGGTAAAATCAAGAAGGGAGCAGCAGGAAGGAAGGCTGGTGGGCCACGAAAGAGTCAGTCACTCGATCTGTTAAAGCAGGGCTTCAGTTTCCAGTTGGAAGACTTGGAAGGTATTTGAAGAAAGGTCGTTATGCTAAGCGTGTTGGTACTGGTGCTCCAGTTTATATCGCTGCGGTCCTCAGTATCTCGCAGCCGAGTAAGCTTTTCTACATTACAAATTACGGAGTACATAGTACTATAACATTCTATTGCTTTTATATTCCTGTTTATTAATGTTTTTAATTTGTGTGTCCAGGTGTTGGAATTGGCAGGAAATGCCGCAAGGGACAACAAGAAGAACAGAATAATCCCAAGACATGTGTTGTTGGCGATTAGAAATGACGAGGAGCTCGGAAAGTTGTTGTCTGGTGTTACGATTGCTCACGGTGGTGTTTTGCCGAATATTAACCCTGTTTTGTTGCCTAAGAAGACTGCTGCTAAAGAATCAACACCAAAGTCTCCCTCAAAAGTTGGAAAATCTCCTAAGAAAGCTGCTGCTTAGATTGGTTTGATGTGGTTGATTTGATGTAATTGGGGTGTTCTGTTTTGGTTGATGTGATAGTGATGTTAGTGTAGTTAATTTGATTAGATGTAATCTTTTCTATGGAATGAAACCCACTTGTTTCTGTTTATTTCACTCTGTTTGATATTTTATTGGTGAACTTGATAATGATTATTAGTATAGATATCCCAATAAGCGAATAAGCCATCTGAATTAGCTTAATATCTCTAATCAGCTTGATAGTTTAATCAGAACAGAATAATCAATTAAGTTTTATTTTTGTAATGCCGAGTTTCATAAAACGTACTAGTAATACGCATTAGTACTAGCACTAAAGCTGCAACAAACAAGGTCTGGAAGGTATCATATCCCAATCTACCTAATTGACCTACAAATGATTTACATCAATTTTTAGCCACAGAGTCATAAACAATGAGACCTGGATGTTGTCCCCAATCTTTGTGTTTGAGGTCTGATCTGAAGTTCTGGACCAAAGTAGCACGTGTTTGTCACTAGCCATAAAACATCAGATCGATGTCAAAATAACCACGCCAAAGAAAACTGCAGTTTTAGAACCTGTAAAGAGATGCTCTGTCATTCCCATAATCAAACTAGTCAGTAGTCACTACTCACTGCCTTATTCACACTTACCGTAACGCAAGCTTAGATAATGGTAACATTAAACATCATTTATTCATACATAAAAAATTGATGAAAAAAAAAACTAATGTAGTATTTAGTACTTAAAAAACGTGATTTTGTAAAAAGGAATGGCTTCGCCCGGGTTCGAACCGGAGACCTTCAGTGTGTTAGACTGACGTGATAACCAACTACACCACGAAACCTTTTGTGTCATGTTTATGAATTGTACATATCTAAATCATATATAAAAAATTCACGTGTCTTTTCTAGCGCTAAATTTTGCTAGTTATTGTATGATCTAGTTTGTTAAAAGAAAAGAATAATCTAGTTGAAATAAATTGCCACTGCTGCTCTCGACACGCATATATCTTGATGATCTTTTAAGAAAAACTAGAGGTGTAGCCTGATCGACGGTGACCGAGCTGCTCCTTGTGGTGCGCAGTTACTTAGAAATAATCAATATGAAAAAGTATTGTGTACATTGTGATAGGTGGGATATCAAATTTATCTTGCAAAGTTTAAAAGCTTATGCATTTGCGCAAAGATTTCTTAAAGAGATTTGATTCAATGTCAATAGTCGTTTCGATTCAGGTTCAGTTATGTCTTATATAAAGTTTAAACAATACATCTATCTATCTTTACATATATATGATTACTGCCATCTGCCATACGTATAATCTTTCTTAAGATTTTAATGATGATACTGGCGCCTCACATGATGATGGTGAAAATGCCACCACGACACTACATCCGAATACATTATAAACAAAAATTGGTGGTGAAGATTCGAACTTGGTTTGGGGTTTTAAACATACCTTTATGCTTCTTGGCTTGGCTTATGAAGACATAATACCGACAATGCTTCATGAGTTCTTAAAGTAATCCTTTGTACTTAGAGTAAGTAGGTTGTGATTACTTTTAGATCCTTTCTCGAAGGTTGACTTTATTTTTCTTTGAATAGAAATGAAGGTTTGAGGAGATCCTAGCATGAAGATTTCTTGAAACAAATATGTTAGAATGATCTATCAATGTCCAACATGAAGAGAAAAAGAAAAGTTTTGAAATATTTCCTTCTTTGTAGTTTTCAAACATACGGATCATATCAAGTTTTAAAGTACAACATACTCTAAGAAACTTGGTAGCGAAGCTCGATGCCAATTGTGGAAAACTAGAAGGGGGTTGATAGTTTTACCAATTTAAAACTTCCTTTTAAATATTTAGATCGACTTATGTCAATCTATTTAGATGTGTATGTTGGACGTTGATAGATAGATATATAAAGTGTAATGAGCGAGAAAGAGTAAGAAGCACATAACGCGACACGAATATTTATAGTGGTTCGGCTACAAGGACACCTTCCTTGCCTGCTGAATCCCGAGTCACCTACTCGAGTTAGTAAACACTACACGACACCAATATCCTTATGGCGGAGAAGCCTTCACAACGTCACTACTCTTTTTTTTTCGGTACTAGGCTAACCACGGGTTCTTTCACACCAAGGTGAACCACACCTATCTGGCGTCGCCTACCCTTTATTAGGTACTAGGCTAAGCACCTAGTTCCATTGCTATGGAGGAACTACTACCCAACACAACACAACACCTAATCCCAGGAGATCCACCTTATTACAACACTATTGATGAGTGTCTAAATACTCATCATTTTATCTTGTAAGAATGCCAAAACATCGAAAACACTCGAAATGCTTCAAAATGATAAAATATCACAAACAAGTGTTTTATATGTTTTAAATGCAAAAACATCAAAATCGGTGAAAAGCGTATTAAGTTTGCATAATTGGCGTTTAGTCCCCAGTTTGAAAATTTGTCAAAAAAGCAGTCCTGGTCATTCCAAAACTTGTAAAATATCATTTTAGGTCCTTGGGATTCACAAGTTGTTCAAAATAATCCTTTGAAGTTTAAAATCACAAAATTACAACTTTGGTCCCTCGACTTTGCAAAATTGTCAAAATTAGTCCCTAAGGTTTTAAAAATAAGAAAATAATAAAAATAAACCTTATACTATTCATATTTGACAATATTGGTCCTTATGAGAAAAGTTTTAAGAGAAATTACAAGTTTGGTCCACAGGTTTGAATATTGACAAAATGGTCCTTTTAAGTTTAAAAAATGAAATTTTCAACAATAGTCCTTGTACTATTCAAGTTTGGCAGGAATGGACCTTGTATTAGCTTTGGTATATTTGCAGGATCAGTCCTTGAAAATTTAGCATATTACACAAATGGTCCTTGGGCTTGTTAACTTAATACCAAACCGGATCCTAAATATTACCCAAGCCCAATACTAGCCCAAACCCAACTTTTGAAATAAAACCCGCCTCCCAAACCAGTGTCACTGTACACCCATCTCCTTCCCCACTGTAAACCCAAAACCAGAGTGGTTTTTACCACTTTTTAGCCTTTCCACTCATCCGCCTTTTGTTTATCAACTCATTCCACCTTCATCAATCCAAAGACCATTAATAAAGAAAACACCTTCAAGACTTTTTCCCCAAAATGCCACTTGGGTGGTTGTGATGATTTCAAGCGATTCAATGGTTGGATTTAAGTGGGATTTCATCGAGTCGACAAGGAACAAAATGAATCTATTAATATCGAGAGAAGCGATGGAGAAGACAAGTAGAGTAGTTTTAGTTTAGTTTTATATCGTTTTAGTTTAATCTTAATTTCGATGTATTTTAAATCATTCCGATACTTTGTTTAAACTATTGAAGTATATTTGAACCTTTGCAATTCTTAATTTCAAAGTGAAGTCTTATTTCGATTGTTCCAATTTTCTAAGTGCTCAAAAATCTCATATTACATTCATATTATTGTTAGTTGTTGTTGTTATGGACTATAAAGCCACTTAAGACCCTATAAAGCTTATCTAAGCTTTTATAAACCTTGAAATTCGATCTAGTACCAAAACCGAAAATACCAAAATACTTAAAAATAATTGAAAATAAAATCCATGGTGAAGAAAAGAGAAAGCTGGAGCAGGTTAACTTTGGATTTCTCATGGGTTTAGTGCTTCTTAGGAAGCTGTAGGATCTGTTCTTGTGCCTCAGTTATCAGCTCTGTGCTTATACTCATTTTGTAAGCAATTTATCATAATTTGCATTTTATAGTTTTAGTACTTAAAGTTTGTTAATTTCAGTTTGAATCTGTTTCATTATAGTTAGTAATAGTATTTCAAAAGAATTCATGGTCCAAATCTTTGTAAAGCTGTGAAAAGCTTTTTAACAGTTTGGCTATGTCTTTGTTTGGATTTGTCACGTATAATTGTGTTAGAGATTGATTGTGATGTTGTTCTTAAGCGATGTACACTACAATAGATCCTTATAGCTCGATTAAACATAAAAACTAGTACTTGTTTTATATAAAGTCAACATAGCTTCTAATTTAAATTTGCGACTTCTTGTTGAGATTTCAAATGGCAAAACTTAGCTAAGTAGTTTATAACTTGATCACGGTAGCTTAAATTCATCCTATAATAGCTTAATATATTATAATGGATCATTAGAATCGAGTTATAAGTTAATAAAAGTCAACTTGTTAGTTTTCCATAAAAAGTCAAATTTTCAAATAGTGGTTTTGAATAAAATAAATAATTTTGTGTAGGATTAAATACTAAGATCTAGCTTAAATCCTTTAGGAAATTAATATTTAGTTGCTAAAGAAAATATAAAAATACTAGGTTTTATAAAATTAGCTTATAGATAGCTTTTAGTTAGCTTCTTTTGACCCCTTAGCTGACTCCCTGTGCTACGATTAGTTGCCTAGTTTGAAGCTCATTTAAAGCTCATCACGAGCTTTAGCCTATGTAATTTAGCTTTTTGAGAAGCTAACTGATCATCTTGAAGTACCAATGCTTATTTCTCAATTTGCGACTTATCGATAAGCACGCTAGTTACTTTAGATCATCCATTTTTATCTAGTACAAATAAGTCGAGTGTTTTACAGGTTTTCAAAAGCTCCTTAAAAGCTCATTAGTATAAGCTAATCTTTGTACTTTAGCTTTTGGAAAGCCTAGCGGTGATCTTGTCAATTCAAAGTTTGTTTCAATTTGTAGCTTATTACATTGCTTATAATTAAGCTTGAAGGTGCCTAGTTCTTTCAAACATTGACACATATATAGATGTGAGTTTGTGCTTATTTATAGCAATCGATGCTTATTATCGAGTTATTTAGCTTGTTAGGTCTTTATTCTAGCTTATTTACTTTAGCTTAACTTATTTCCATCATACTTGTGCTTATTCAATAGCTTAAAATCATCTTAGCTTAAACTTGAGCTTATTCATTTTATTTTGTTAGCTGTTGAAAAATAAGCTCATTCTGAGCTTATTGGTCACTTTCATAATAAGTCACGATTGCAAAAGTTGCTCAATATTATTAGCTTATTTAGTTTGTAAAGAAAAAATTGAAAAAAATGTTTTTGCAAAAGGGTGGAAGCGGGCTCGAACACGAGACCTCCACCCCTTTAAGGACGTTAGTGTGTACACCTACCAATAAGCGCCTTGGGTCTTTCTTGTTTTCTTTTGCACAATCAAATACATAACCCTCTTTTGTCTCATTTAGCTTATTAGTACAATTAGCTTATTTGTAGCTTATTAAGAGTAGCTTTTTCGGTTTGTAATTTTAATAAATTTGTATTAGTAATAAGTATTTTATAAAAAGTTTGATTTTTCTCAATTGTTTTAGTATTTTTAAACATTTAATTAGTGTAAAATCTTAATTAAATCATAATAAAAATATAAAAGTCTAAAAATATAAATCTTTTTCTAAAATTTTCTTTTATCATATATTTTGTAAGAAAATTAGTTTTACACTCTTAGGCCTTTTATTTCATAAATTTTACGTTTTATCTTGCGCTCAGCGCCATTTTAATAAATAACGCTCGTTTAGTTTTAAGTAACGTTTTAAGTAATTTGAGTTTACGTTTTAGTTAAAATAGTTTATTTAAGTCATTTTATTTTATAAAATCATAAGCGTTCATCGATCTGTAAAAATAGTGATAGCGTTTATTTAATAGATTTTAACTTTTTAATCTTTTTAATTTGCATTTAAGTCATTGTTTTGCAAATCTTTTCTTTAGATAATTTTCCATCGATATCCTTCTGATCACTATCCTTAGTGATCATTCTATCATCTGAAGTTGTTTTAAACACCAATTCATCCTCCGTGGGACTTAACGACCGTGAATTCCCTATATTCCTCGATCTAAATTGCATTTAACGTCGAAATGCATTTTAAGTCTGTTAAGACTTGGTAGTTCGGTAGCGAATCAAATTTTGGCGCCATTGTTGGGAGGTTTGTTTAGCGTGTTTAAGCATTTCAGACCGTACTTGCACATATACCATCGTTTGTAAGCAGTTTTAGTAAAGTTTTTCAAAAAAAAAAAAAAAAAAAAAAATCAAAAGTTCATTAACACTTTTCCTAAAGTGTTAACAACACAAAAACATTTTTATTCAAGTTTTCAACAAACACAAAATCCAAAAATATTTTCATTCTTTGTTTTTCAAAATGTTTATTCAAAATCCAAAAATATCCATCTTTACCCTCTCACATCTTTGATTCTTCATTTCTTACCCTCTAGAACCATTTGATTCTTTCTATGTCTTATCCTCACCCTCTTGATTGTCAATGGTGTGGTGGTCCTTATAATGGTGGTAATTGCCCGGTTGTGGCATGGTGGAGTCGGAAGCAGGTGCATCTATAACCAAGATCCTATTCCTACCATAACGCAACCTGATTTATTCCATCGGCTACCACCTTGAGACTCGGCAGTTTAAGCTGTTGTGATCTTGTGGTGGTTCACACTACGATTCGATTGTCAATCGGGAAACACGCTTGTCTATGAGCAAGTTCACGATAACAATTATGACTACAACACTAACTCGCGCCCACATCGGTTTCTTGTTGTGAGTATTGTGGAGGTCCTCACTCTAGCTCGGATTGTCAAGCAGAATCCATTTCCTTGTAACAATTACGACTCTTCGTATCAAGACCAACCTCCACGGTACCAAATGATTCAAGCGACTCCTCATGAAACTCTGACGGACCTTCTTGAAGAGTCTTGAGTTATTAAAAGAACTTAAGGAGGAGTCGGCTATGTCCTCCCAAGATAATCCAAATGAAAAATCCATGGAAGTTTTGTTAGGCGAGGAACAGGTTGCTAAATTAGATTCCCAGTTGCTATTGAAAACAACATTAGGGAATCAATTGCACTACAAAAAGCATTCAAATCTAGCTCTCGATTCCGTTTCATTCACGATGATGATGATGATGATGTTACCCTTGATATTAGTGAATTATGTACAGTTTATCAAGTTCATCAATTGAAATTCCTTCCGTGGAAAATCGGGGAGAAAAGACTATGATGGAATTACTAGCGAGAAGAACAAATGTTAAGTATAAAACATATGTATGCTAGTCCTTCTAAACTCCTCGATCTATTGCTATCACACCTATCTTACCTATTATTGCTTCCAAGACTCTCTCATAATGGAGGATGATCATCTCAAAGACTATTTGGAAGCGGAATCATCAAGTGTTGAGGATTTTGTCCCAATCCCAAGAGAGTCACGGGAACTTTGACCATGTGTGTGATATCCCTCCTCCTCTTGTCTTCCAAAATGATCATATTGAGATGTTCTCTCGATTACGATGAGGACTATTCTTTATCTTGTGGAGACATCGGTTATATGGAGGAATTACCTTAAGCTTGTTAGCTTAGGAGAAGAGAATGATGAAGAAATAATCCAAGACGAAGCTCTTCGTCTTACGATGATGAATGTTAATCTTCTCATTTCTAGAATCGAGGCTTTTAATGAAAAGCCTACTTCATATTCTATCCCTTTGAGGATAGTGAACTTTTGTTCAATGATTCTATTCGGAATTGCAAGCGTTCTATTTTGATCATACGGGAGAGAAGATTAGTGGTATTACCACTTCTCATTCTCATAATTCTCTTCCGATTATGAATCATTCACTTTTGAGGAGTTCCCAGTGAACTCGGTCAAATCAATCACGAATATGAATCATTCTCCTTTGAGGAGTTCTCCTGTGAACTCACTCATATCATATCTCCACGGAGTATGATAACTTCTATTTTGATCTAGACACACCGGGATATGTCTAGACCAATTGAGCTTAAAAATGAAATTCATGAAACCATGAATTCTCCCGTGAGTGATGATGAGTTAATCATGATCTTTATCATGACTTTCTTTCTCTTTTCACTTATCCGTGGCTTCTCTGTTCTTCACTACTTGGGAATGAAGACATTATCTTTGACCCGGCATTTTCATTAATCATTTTGAGCGGTTACGTGTATATCTCATCGGTGTGGAACTTTCACGTGCTTTAATGTTTATACAAACATATTGAATAAAAGTCCGATGGAGATTATCTCTTCCACTTACTTCCCATGAACCAATTAATTGGGGTCGAGTCAAGCTAGCGACTCGGTAATCAAAAACATTAGCTAAACATGGGTTTTCACCCGTGTGTACCACCCTAGTGTGGGAGATGCCCACATATTGTATATAGACCTTAAAATGAATGAAAATTGTACATATTCAAAAGAGAATAATTGTTGTGTTTCTACACTTAGTTAGTAAATGTTATCTTTTACGTTCTAAGTTTGACATTACTGACCGGTACTTTGAATATTGAGGACAATATTCATTTCTAAGTGTGGGGAAATTCAGCAATTTTGATCATAAATGTACCCTTTTAGTCCACTTTTCCCCAAAATGGTCAAATTTTAAAAATTTTTATTTAGTGGAAGTACTATGTACTAAACACAACAAATGGTAATCAGTCCACCATGTCTAACCCACATAAGGATTGGCTAATCCAGAGCAAACGGCTCTTGGTAAAGATATCTCAAATCCGTTTATGGCTTGCAATTGCCTAAAATTGTATGGTGTTCAACTCACCATATCCTTAAAAGTGAAAAGTTGGCTAGCCCGCAAGGTTATGGCTTGTGGTAAAGGCGATGGAAAATCCATAATTGGTATTCACTCACCAAAGATAATATTGATAATTTATCTAAGAGTTGGCTAGTCCGGAAAATGCGGCTTACGGTAAAGACTAATCAAATCCGTTGACGACTTATGATTTGCTCAAAATCATTTGGTTATCATTGTACCAAGGTTCTTACTTGAACTGAAACATTTGGCTACTCCAAAAGTAATGGCTTTTGGTAAAGAGATAAAATCCATTAACTTTTCATAAATCATTGCTAGGGACTAGCAATATCTTAGTATGGGGATTGATGAGTGTAAATACTCATCATTTTATCTTGTAAGAATGCCAAAACATCCGAAAACACTCGAAATGCTTCAAAATGATAAAATATCACAAACAAGTGTTTTATATGTTTTAAATGCAAAACATCAAAATCGGTGAAAAGCGTATTAAGTTTGCATAATTGGCGGTTTAGTCCCCAGTTTGAAAATTTGTCAAAACAGTCCTGGTCATTCCAAAACTTGTAAAATATCATTTTAGGTCCTTGGGATTCACAAGTTGTTCAAAATAATCCTTTGAAGTTTAAAATCACAAAATTACAACTTTGGTCCCTCAACTTTGCAAAATTGTCAAAATTAGTCCCTAAGGTTTTAAAAATAAGAAAATAATAAAATAAACCTTATACTATTCATATTTGACAATATTGGTCCTTATGAGAAAAGTTTTAAGAGAAATTACAAGTTTGGTCCACAGGTTTGAATATTGACAAAATGGTCCTTTTAAGTTTAAAAATGAAATTTTCAACAATAGTCCTTGTACTATTCAAGTTTGGCAGGAATGGACCTTGTATTAGCTTTGGTATATTTGCGGATCAGTCCTTGAAAATTTAGCATATTACAAAATGGTCCTTGGGCTTGTTAACTTAATACCAAACCGGATCCTAAATATTACCCAAGCCCAATACTAGCCCAAACCCAACTTTTGAAATAAAACCCGCCTCCAAACCGTGTCACTTTGTACACCCATCTCCTTCCCCTGTAAACCCAAAACCGAGTGGTTTTACCACTTTTAGCCTTTCCACCTCATCCATAACACTTTTTATCATTCATTCCACCTTCATCAATCCAAAGACCATTAATAAAGAAAACACCTTCAAGACTTTTTCCCGCAAAATGCCACTTGGGTGGTTGTGATGATTTCAAGCGATTCAATGGTTGGATTTAAGTGGGATTTCATCGAGTCGACAAGGAACAAAATGAATCTATTAATATCAAGAGAGAAGCGTTGGAGAAGACAAGTAGAGTAGTTTTAGTTTAGTTTTATATCGTTTTAGTTTAATCTTAATTTCGATGTATTTTAAATCATTCCGATACTTTGTTTAAACTATTGAAGTATATTTGAACCTTTTGCAATTCTTAATTTCAAAGTGAAGTCTTATTTCGATTGTTCCAATTTTCTAAGTGCTCAAAATCTCATATTACATTCATATTATTGTTAGTTGTTGTTGTTATGGACTATAAAGCCACTTAAGACCCTATAAAGCTTATCTAAGCTTTTATAAACCTTGAAATTCATCTAGTACCAAAAACCGAAAAATACCAAAATACTTAAAAATAATTGAAAATAAAATCCATGGTGAAGAAAGAGAAATGGGCGAGGTTAACTTTGGATTTCTCATGGGTTTAGTGCTTCTTAGGAAGTTGTAGGATCTGTTCTTGTGCCTCGATTATCGACTCGTGCTTATACTCATTTTGTAAGCAATTTATCATAATTTGCATTTTATAGTTTTAGTACTTAAAGTTTGTTAATTTCGGTTTGAATCTGTTTCATTATAGTTAGTAATAGTATTTCAAAAGAATTCATGGTCCAAATCTTTGTAAAATTTGTGAAAAGCTTTTTAACAGTTTAGCTATGTCTTTATTTGGATTTGTCGTATAATTGTGTTAGAGATTGATTGTGATGTTGTTCTTAAGCGATGTACACTACAATAGATCCTTATAGCTCGATTAAACATAAAAACTAGTACTTGTTTTATATAAAGTCAACATAGCTTCTAATTTAAATTTGCAGCTTACTGTTGAGATTTCAAATGGCAAAACTTAGCTAAGTAGTTTATAACTTGATGCAGTAGCTTAAATTCATCCTATAATAGCTTAATATATTATAATGGATCATTAGAATCGGTTATAAGTTAATAAAAGTCAACTTGTTAGTTTTCCATAAAAGTCAAATTTTCAAATAGTGGTTTTGAATAAAATAAATAATTTTGTGTAGGATTAAATACTAAGATCTAGCTTAAATCCTTTAGGAAATTAATATTTAGTTGCTAAAGAAAAATATAAAAATACTAGGTTTTATAAAATTAGCTTATAGATAGCTTTTAGTTAGCTTCTTTTGACCCCTTAGCTGAAAAGCTCCCTGTGCACAGTTAGTTGCCTAGTTTGAAGCTCATTTAAAGCTCATCACGAGCTTTAGCCTATGTAATTTAGCTTTTGAGAAGCTAACTTGATCATCTTGAAGTACCAATGCTTATTTCTCAATTTGCGACTTATCGATAAGCACGCTAGTTACTTTAGATCATCCATTTTTTCTAGTACAAATAAGTCGAGTGTTTTACGGTTTTCAAAAGCTCCTTAAAAGCTCATTAGTATAAGCTAATCTTTGTACTTTAGCTTTTGGAAAGCCTAATGGTGATCTTGTCAATTCAAAGTTTGTTTCAATTTGTAGCTTATTACATTGCTTATAATTAAGCTTGAAGGTGCCTAGTTCTTTCAAACATTGACTGTATAACGGTGTGAGTTTGTGCTTATTTATAAGCAATCGATTAGCTTATTATCGATTATTTAGCTTGTTCGGTCTTTATTCTAGCTTATTTACTTTAGCTTAACTTATTTCCATCATACTTGTGCTTATTCAATAGCTTAAAATCATCTTAGCTTAAACTTGAGCTTATTCATTTTATTTTGTTAGCTCATTAGAAAAATAAGCTCATTCTTGAGCTTATTGGTCACTTTCATAATAAGTCGCGATTGCAAAAGTTGCTCAATATTATTAGCTTATTTAGTTTGTAAAGAAAAAAATTGAAAAAAAATGTTTTTGCAAAAGGGTGGAAGCGAGGCTCGAACACGAGACCTCCACCCTTTAAGAACGTTAGTGTGTGTACTGTACCAATAGCGCCTTGGGTCTTTCTTGTTTTCTTTTGCACAATCAAATACATAACCCTCTTTTGTCTCATTTAGCTTATTAGTACAATTAGCTTATTTGTAGCTTATTAAGAGTAGCTTTTTCGAGTTTGTAATTTTAATAAATTTGTATTAGTAATAAGTATTTTATAAAAAGTTTGATTTTTCTCAATTGTTTTAGTATTTTAAACATTTAATTAGTGTAAAATCTTAATTAAATCATAATAAAAATATAAAAGTCTAAAAATATAAATCTTTTTCTAAAATTTTCTTTTATCATATATTTTGTAAGAAAATTAGTTTTACACTCTTAGGCCTTTTATTTCATAAATTTTCGTTTTATCTTGCGCTCAAGTGCCATTTAAGTAAATAACGCTCGTTTAGTTTTAAGTAACGTTTTAAGTAATTTGAGTTTACGTTTTAGTTAAAATAGTTTATTTAAGTCATTTTATTTTATAAAATCATAAGCGTTCATCGATCGTAAAAATAGTGATAGCGTTTATTTAATAGATTTTAACTTTTAATCTTTTTAATTTGCATTTAAGTCATTTGTTATTTGCAAATCTTTTCTTTAGATAATTTTCCATCGATATCCTTCTTGATCACTATCCTTAGTGATCATTCTATCATCTGAAGTTGTTTTAAACACCAATTCATCCTCCGTGGGACTTAACGACCCGAATTCCTATATTCCTCGATCTAAATTGCATTTGCGTCGAAATTGTTTTAAGTCTGTTAAGACTTGGTTGATTCGGCTGAATCACTATCAAGGATATCACCATCCTTGAAACAAACTAATACTTATGTGTATAACGATGCACTCATCGATTATACGACCTTGGCATTCTTCACTAATGCCACTTGATTTGATACTTAGGCATTCTTCACCAATGCCTTTGATACAACGCTTGGCACCTTTCACTAATGCCTTCGTCTTGACACCTTTAGCATTCTTCACTAATGCTTTTGACACGGATGTTAAGCACCTTTCACTAATGCTTTCGTCTTGACGCTTTCGGCATCCTTCACTAATGCCTTCTACACATCATATCTACGGAGGAAGAAAGAACTATCAACAAGAGAACCTTCAGTTGTCTTGATGATGACGAAGCATGGCAACTCATGGACTTGAGCTTGCTCGACTTCAAGAAGTGGTGATCTCGCCTTTAAGAGGAACCTAGAGAATCACACAAAAACAAAAGACAAACTACATAGAGATCTCTTAGGATCGGTGGTTGAGAGGTACAATACTTGGGGAAAGTATGTGTGAGAGTGGTGAAGCAAAAGGAAGAAATGACTCACTATTTATAGAGGAGAAAGCTTACTGTTCCTCGGATCCCACGGATCCCTCCCACAAGGGATCCGTCTAGCGTAAAGCTAGGGATCCGTGGGACGCTCATCTTTACCCATGGGTATTTTGGTTATGGGTCATGGGTCATGGGTTATGGGTTAATCCATGGGTTTCTTATTAGATACAATGTATCTAATGAGTTCAATGTACCTAGTCAAATGGTTTGGATAATACCATGGGTTATGGGTCAATACCATTTGTTAGTTTTTACCCATTTTAGTATATACTATTTAAGTATATATTTACCCAAATATGTAAACACTAGTTGTTGTACATATGTATTACTAAATCACAAAATCACTTATAATTGTTTTAGTGTTTTATGTGAAAGCGTAAGTGTGTTAGAAAACTATTGGCTCAAACAGTTTACGTATTTTATTTGTTTCTTTAAAATGATTTTACGTTTGTTATCGACAAAACATTAGAAGATCGTAAAATATAAATAAACGTTTTTTCGGTTTATTTGTATTAACAAAATCAAATGTATAGACTTATAAAACATGCTCTTAAAGTCATACAATACATAGTTGACGTAGACTAAACTTAGTCGAGTGCGATTCGTTTAAAGTTGTTTTACGGTTTCGCGATTTAACTTAACGGTTATACGTTTGTAAATATTCAAACGTTAAAAGTAAAATGTTTTGAGTTTATAGTCAAGTATGAAACTAAAAATACGAGTTGTCACATCGAGATGAAACTAGGTTTTCGATGGTGAAATGTGTGTGCGACTTTGGTGGTCGTTGTTGCGGGGATGGAGGTCGCGGTTGGTGGGATATCGGACTCGTCCATATCAACATTAACATATTGTTCAACATTAACGGATCGTGAATTCGACTTGTATTGAAGATGGGGTTTCGTTTTGAAGATCAATGATGATTGTGAATATGTGTTTGTGGCGAAGATGGCAGGGACTTCTTTATGTAGATGGAGGAAAGTTTCATGTGGAAGACAAGGAAAAAAGACGAAGTTAGGAAAAAAGAATATAAAACAAACGAGAAAAGATGAATTTGCCCTTGCAGCTAACGACCCTTAGCAAAAAAGGACCGGACATGCAATTAGCGAAAACATTGGGACTAAAAGTGCGAGTTTTGAGAATAAAGGATCAAATTTGCGACTCGGACTTGGTTTGAGGACCAATAGTGTAATTTACTCATTTATAAATTTTCAATATTTTGTAGAGAGACCGTCTTAATACACAAAATTCAAAATTTCATACTTCACTCCCATTGGTCCATTGCCGCTCACACGGATCACAATACAACTTTTAATCCAACGGACAATATTCACCCATCCACGATCCGCAACTCCCATCTCACACAACCCATTCACTATATAAACAAACACTCTCACACGCTCCCTTCACCACAATCACACACACTCAAAACACATTTGTAATTACGCACACATTTCATAAAAATCAAATGGAGGGAACCGGTAAAATCAAGAAGGGAGCAGCAGGAAGGAAGGCTGGTGGGCCACGAAAGAAGTCAGTCACTCGATCTGTTAAAGCAGGGCTTCAGTTTCCAGTTGGAAGACTTGGAAGGTATTTGAAGAAAGGTCGTTATGCTAAGCGTGTTGGTACTGGTGCTCCAGTTTATATCGCTGCGGTCCTCGAGTATCTCGCAGCCGAAGTAAGCTTTTCTACATTACAAATTACGGAGTACATAGTACTATAACATTCTATTGCTTTTATATTCCTGTTTATTAATGTTTTTAATTTGTGTGTCCAGGTGTTGGAATTGGCAGGAAATGCCGCAAGGGACAACAAGAAGAACAGAATAATCCCAAGACATGTGTTGTTGGCGATTAGAAATGACGAGGAGCTCGGAAAGTTGTTGTCTGGTGTTACGATTGCTCACGGTGGTGTTTTGCCGAATATTAACCCTGTTTTGTTGCCTAAGAAGACTGCTGCTAAAGAATCAACACCAAAGTCTCCCTCAAAAGTTGGAAAATCTCCTAAGAAAGCTGCTGCTTAGATTGGTTTGATGTGGTTGATTTGATGTAATTGGGGTGTTCTGTTTTGGTTGATGTGATAGTGATGTTAGTGTAGTTAATTTGATTAGATGTAATCTTTTCTATGGAATGAAACCCACTTGTTTCTGTTTATTTCACTCTGTTTGATATTTTTATTGGTGAACTTGATAATGATTATTAGTATAGATATCCCAATAAGCGAATAAGCCATCTGAATTAGCTTAATATCTCTAATCAGCTTGATAGTTTAATCAGAACAGAATAATCAATTAAGTTTTATTTTTGTAATGCCGAGTTTCATAAAACGTACTAGTAATACGCATTAGTACTAGCACTAAAGCTGCAACAAACAAGGTCTGGAAGGTATCATATCCCAATCTACCTAATTGACCTACAAATGATTTACATCAATTTTTAGCCACAGAGTCATAAACAATGAGACCTGGATGTTGTCCCCAATCTTTGTGTTTGAGGTCTGATCTGAAGTTCTGGACCAAAGTAGCACGTGTTTGTCACTAGCCATAAACATCAGATCGATGTCAAAATAACCACGTCAAAGAAAACTGCAGTTTTAGAACCTGTAAAGAGATGCTCTGTCATTCCCATAATCAAACTAGTCAGTAGTCACTACTCACTGCCTTATTCACACTTACCGTAACGCAAGCTTAGATAATGGTAACATTAAACATCATTTATTCATACATAAAAAATTGATGAAAAAAAAAACTAATGTAGTATTTAGTACTTAAAAAACGTGATTTTGTAAAAAGGAATGGCTTCGCCCGGGTTCGAACCGGAGACCTTCAGTGTGTTAGACTGACGTGATAACCAACTACACCACGAAACCTTTTGTGTCATGTTTATGAATTGTACATATCTAAATCATATATAAAAAATTCACGTGTCTTTTCTAGCGCTAAATTTTGCTAGTTATTGTATGATCTAGTTTGTTAAAAGAAAAGTATAATCTAGTTGAAATAAATTGCCACTGCTGCTCTCGACACGCATATATCTTGATGATCTTTTTAAGAAAAACTAGAGGTGTAGCCTGATCGACGGTGACCGAGCTGCTCCTTGTGGTGCGCAGTTACTTAGAAATAATCAATATGAAAAAAGTATTGTGTACATTGTGATAGGAGTGGGATATCAAATTTATCTTGCAAAGTTTAAAAGCTTATGCATTTGCGCAAAGATTTCTTAAAGAGATTTGATTCAATGTCAATAGTCGTTTCGATTCAGGTTCAGTTATGTCTTATATAAAGTTTAAACAATACATCTATCTATCTTTACATATATATGAAATTCTACACTGCATGTATAATCTTACTTAAGCGTTTTAATGATGACGTGGCGCCTTCATGATGAGGTGAAAATGCCACCATGGCACTACATCCGAATACATTATAAACAAAAAATTGGTGGCAGTAAGATTCGAACTTGGGTTTCAGGGTTCAAAGATAAGCGCCTCAACCAGCGAGGCAATCCATATTTTGTTGTACAAATTCTTCTTCCCAAGCAGGTATTACTACAATACTCCCAACTTCCATCTTACCATTATAATCTACCATAAACTCTAATAACAAAGTCAACCATTTTTTTCAATCTCCCCCATTTATCTCTGCATTTCGAAATTCAAATTCCGGTCCATAAGAAAAAGCGTTTTTTATTCCAAAAAAGATTGATTTAATCTATACCCTGTTTAAATTTCGTATTTTTGGGTGTGATTCTAGGGTTTTCAATGATAAACACGAAATCACCAAGGCAACGAATTCATGTTCAACAACTTCATTAACCGATCCTTGAGTGCATATGCAATTCATATGTTTGTGTTTATAAAGGTATGTTTGAATTTTAATTCCATTTTTAATTACTATATGCATTCTATTAATTAAACCTTGATATATGATTTCCAGTATGGGATCTTTTTTTATTTTGATTTTAGAAATTTATTTTTTATGCATATGTTTTTAAAGATAGTGTTCGGAATTCAAAACGAAACATCCTATCACGATTTGGCTGTCCATAATGAAGGTAAATTGAATTGCTCAATTTTTCGGACATGTAGTTTCAAGATGGGGAGAAGAAGAATTCTGAAAGAAAAATTGGAATTGCATAAAATAAATTCTACTTAGGTTTTGTGTTTGATTTATTAAAATAGAAGATATGTTTTTTTTGTTTAATTTATTTGATGAATTAAGGTGTGAGTTATGATGTTTAGTTTTTATGTATGCAAAGTGTTTGTTTTTATGCTTAAGTAAGAAAATGCTTGGACTTCAAGAAATTTGAACTTTTACATGGATTGTTTCATGTTGTTCATGGTATAGGTATGTGGGAATGTATAGAGTTGTACAAAGCATGACGAAAATGGTGGACTCAGAACTCCAGTATCTATCTGACTGCTACAGACACCTTGATAAGGTATGCAATGGTGTTCTTTTTATTAGTATTGCTTATTCCTGTGAAAGGAGACGCCTCTTAAAAATAATTGATAAAAGTGTTTGGATTGCTTATTTGGAATCGAGAGGTGAGGATGAGGAGAAAGAGATAAGGTATGCAATGATAGATGAAAGTCGATTAATATTACGCAAAAAAATGGTCATTATTTTAGGTAATGTTTAGCGTTTTGTTTACGCATGGGGACACGGTGATCGCTAGGTGAAAGGCTTATGAAACATGGGTGAATGAGATAAGTTCATGGTTTCAAAAAGCCAAATTAAATGAGACCCTTGATTCAAAACTCAATGATTATATATGCATCATTAAGTGTACTATATCATGCTCTCATTTGGGTTGTGACCGATTCTTGGTTGTAATATGATTACAAATATTTATTACTATTTTCTTGTGCGGTGGAAGCTACAAAGAAAAAGTGAAAGCCTTCACGTGAGCGGTTGCCGGTTATCAACCCAACTAAAGTCGTTGAATATATTGTGACTAAAGAGTATCAAAGTCATCGTGGCACTTTTTCTCAAGGTACACAATTGTTTTAAACATAATTAGTTGTTCATGTCTTTAATTGTTTCGATTATAGATAATAAAAATAGTTTGTCAATCTACTCTTAAACCGAGTACTAGACCGAAATGGTCATATAATCATAACCGGTTGCACTATACCAATCAACCACTAGGATTGTGCCATTAGAAAATGCCCTTAGTTAATGTACCTGTTCATGGTGAGATATCACCTCCTTAAGATATTTATCCTATAAGTGTGAGCTGTATCTTTTGTTTCATAAATATTATGTTCTTATTATATGTTTAATAGACTATTCCAAATAAGCAATCCAAACATTTCACATTAATAGTAGTTTGACAACCATTTCACATTAATAAATTGCTCACCTACACTAACAAATTTGTTAGCTAAACTTGAAATTTTTAGTATATAAGTATCAAGGATGCTTTTAGAAGAGTAATCCTTTTTACGCTTTTTTTATGGAAGGAGGGATGGCTCATAATATTTCTGTTTTAGTAAGAGCGATGGATTCCACATATCAATATTTTATTTTACTGAAGTAATGTCAATGGTGAAAATTTAGTTGATGCTCACAATGGTGTTAAGAGGCTTCAAACGATAAGCTTATTCGAAAATTGTTGGGAATTAAGGTAATCTCTTGATTACTGCGAAGCACAAACTCTCGATTACTTAGAAGCTTAAGTTGAAGAGATTACTGAAGAAGAAGCGATCTTTGCCGAAGTTATACTTGATGATGATAAAGCGAGCGATGTGTTCTTCTTGAAAGTGGGAACCACGTGGGAGAGATAAGCTCGGTTTAGAGTAAAAGTCGGTGCCGTATGTATAGGTTGGCGCCGTATTATGTGAGCTTACTCGGAATAAACACGATGATTAACAAAACAATATGATTAGTTGCATGCTTGTCTAGTTGCATGCTTAGTCTAGTTTAGTAGTAGTAGCGTAAATTGTCAGCGCTCATTAGGGTTTCTTGCCTATATAAGAAACCATATTAGTTTGTAATAGATAAGCTTTTCTCAAGTTTCTCAAGTCTTGTATTCTATCCGAAACATAGAGTTTCTATAATCAAAGATCCATAGAGGATCAAAAGTGTTCTTAGTTACTATAACTTGTATTCATTTTCCGCTACAATACCAAGTTGTAGAGATCTTCTATTAGTTTGCTTGTGATTACATAGGCAACACTAACGATCTCCAGTGCTTAAGATCTATCAAGGTCTTTGTTTCTAACAAGTGGTATCGAGCCTCGGGAAAGTCTCTACGATACTAAGAACCATTCTCACCCCATACAATCATACATTCATTCACCATGCACGGATCCGATAATGAAAATGAAGTCACCAACAAAACAACACCAACACCACTTCCATGCAACAACTCGGTCTCATGACAAACGACAATGGTAAATTCCACTTATTTAAAGAGGAAGAATATGAACTTTGGACTATGAAGATGGAAAAGCTGGTTTCCAATATTGATTGGAATCATGGGAGGTAGTAAAGAAAAAATAGTCTAAAGAAGATGATTCACAGCGAGATGGGAAGTTTATCATGGCTCCACCAAAAGCTTCTTGAAGAAGTCTTGGCCATGCGAGAGAGCATAAAGTGAAGACTATTTTGCTTCAAGCCATACACGAAGATCATCTATGTGATTTTCACCATATGGATGATGCTAAAGACATATGGATGGCTCTCAAAGCAAGGTTTGGTGGAAATGAAGAATCAAAGAGAATGAGGAAGTCCATGTTAAGACAACAGTTTGGGACTTCAACATATCGGAAGAAGAAGGTATCCACAAGGGATCTGACGGGTTCCATAGGATCTTGAGTCGGTGAATCGGTGAATGCTAAACCGGACAATGAAGATTGCAACTCAAAGTTCTTGAGGTCCTTGCCACCATCATGGTTGCATGTTAGTATTGCACTCAAGGCTAAAGGAGGGTTGGACATGCTCACCTTTGATGAGCTATACAGAGACTCGAACTCTTGAACCGGATGTCGGGACTCCTACCGTACATCTTCTTCTAACCATGCGACTTTTGTTGGGACATCTCATTCCAACATGATGGTACAAGCTCCTAGCTCCAACTATTTTCCATCATCTCCTAGTTCCAACTACTTTCCATCATCATCTTCAACTCCTCCTTCACCACATAACCCTCGTCCCACTCCACCAAGTTCTCAAGCTAGGTCTAGTAGTGTGATGGAGGATGTTCTTCATTCGTTTGTTCTTGACTATGATACTCGGCGATATCTTGCATATGAAGACTTTGATCGGTGGACCCTCTTGAAATGGAGGAAATGAAGGCGAAAATGCGGTGGCTTTGTTGTCGGTGGACATCAAAGGTTTGAAGAAAGGTGGAAGGAAGTTTGTTTTCAAAGGAAAGGAACCATTTCGCTTTGATAGGGAAAGTCGGTGCTACTCTTGTCATCGGATGGGGCATTTCTCAGAGAATGCAAGGGCGAGAAAGAATGGAGATGGAGCCAAATATCTTTCCTATCGTGACAAAAGGAAGGAAGAGCTTGACTTGACTCTCTCACCATGGATGAGCAGGTCAAGCTGGTGCGCACATGAACACATTTAATGAGGAAGCTCATGATCTTGACAAGCTTGGGCTGCTTGCAAGGTGCACTTGGATGAAAGGCATGATCGGTTTGCCTTAATGGGACTATCTCGGTACACAATTGTATATTTGGTTGTAGTCTTAGATACAATGAACTTAAGGAAGAATTTGATGCTATGAAACCTAAGTTTGATGCATGTTATATTGATAATGAAGCTCATAAACTTGCATTAAAAGCGTAGAAAGACAAAAGTATGGTTTCGGAAGAATCAAATAGCTTATGAAGAAAAGATAAAAGTGTTACAGTTTGATCTAGAAGTTGCAAATAATTACTTAAAAGCGTATGCGAGAAAGCAAAGGATGAAGGCGTATAGAGAACCTAGAACTTAAGGCAAAACTAGTGAAGAAATTGATAGGCATAATGAATGGCAAATGTCGGTAAAAGCTTAAATAGAATCATCTATACTAGTCAATCTCGGACATGTCCTATAGGTTTAGGTTTTCAAAAATATGTAGGTCCGAAGCTAAGTATGATGGGCGTAAACCTACATCGGCGAGGTTAGCTAATTATGTTAAAGAAGGTATAATGCATCTTGTCCACGGTCCCATTAGAGGTGAGTTCATGCCCGAGACCTATCCATCACTGTTGACTTTGATGGATCACATCACTATATGGCAAAAGTCAAAAGACTTGCGGACCACGATACCTCATCTAATGATTTTGTCTCTTGCTCACGGCGGTGACAATTCATCGGATCAAGGTCTACTTCCTATGAAAGCTGTGATTCAAATGAAAGTCGACCTTCCAAGCTGAACCAACACCCAAGCTGCACACCCCCAGTCTACTTGTGAGTCCTCTAGGGAAGGCTGGCGAGGAATCAACTTCAAGGCAGTTTCTCACGAAGACTTATCTTTTAAATGTTTTAATAATCGATCTGTTAAAAACAATTCCTTGAATGTATCTGTTTAAGTACTACGCATGTAATCCAACATCTTCCTATTTGAATAAAACTTCTAAGAAGAAGACATGTTTTGTATGTGGCGATAAATTTCATTTGATAAAGGATTGTGATTTTTATGAACAAAGATTGGGTGCATGTGCTAATCTCGAGAAACACAAACCTAAGCGGACCAATGTTGCTAATATCCCACCTTATGTCCCTCAGCGACAAAAGGCGACTCTCATTGGAGAGGTTCGGTTAACTAGACCATATGTTCAACCCACTAGTTCATTCTTTAAACATGGTTATTGGCCTACATATGTTGACTCTATGTATCTTTGGGATGGGATATGGGAACCTTCTTTGTGAAGCCCTCGTGAGTTGTTCTTGGACTAACAAGGGACCAAATTATCAATGGAGGACCAAGAACAATGGTGGATCCTCTAAAACTTCATGCCCTAAACACATGTGATCCACAAGCGGGTTCAAGTCGATAATGACTTGAGCCTCCTCTGAATCTAACTTGTTTGTATATATTTTTTTTGTTGTTTGTAGGATCATCCCTTAAGCATAAGAATATTGGTATTGTTGATAGTGGTTGTTCGAAGCATGTGCGGAAGCAGGGATATGATGCACAATTTTGTCCCTATAGAAGGAGGAGGCAATGTAACTTTTGGAGGAAGTGATGGTAGTATCACTGGGAAGGGCACCATAAAGACACCTCATCTAGATTTTGAAAATGTGTACTTTGTTAAGGAACTTCAACATTTCAACTTGTTCTCTGTTTCACAAATCGTGACACTAAGAACAAAGTTCTCTTCACGAGAATGAATGTCTTGTCTTTGTCTAAAGACTTCAAACTCCCGAAGAAACTTCAATTCTGTGAAGGTTCCTCGAACTCACAACTTATACACATTCAACCTTAATGAAGTTCAACGGTGGTGATCTCACTTGCTTGGTGGCTAAAGCATCTCTTGATGAGTCCACTAAATGGCATAGAAGAATGGCGCATGTGAATTTCAAGACCATTAACAAACTCTCTAAAATGGGTCTTGTTGAAGGTCTTCCCACAAAGTTTTCACAAATGATCACAATTGTGTCGCTTGCAACAAAGGAAAACAACACGAGCTTCTTATAAAGCTATCAATGCTATGAGCATCATTCTTGAACCTCTTGATTGCTTCACATGGATCTGTTTGGTCCAACTCAAGTCGAAGCATTGATCATAAGTTCTTACATTTGGTAATCACGATGGCTTTAGCGATTTTGTTGGGTTTTCTTTCTCGAACCAAAGATGAAACATCTCAAGTCTTGTTGAATTCATCACTCTTGTTGAAAATCGGTTGAACAAAAGGTTAAGGGTATTAGGTGTGATAATGGGACGAGTTCAAAATGCTATTCTTATAGAACTACGTGGGTCAAAAGGCATAAAAGGGACTATAGTAATCCAAGAACCCCACAACAAAATGGGGTGGTGAAAGAAAGAATAGAACCTTAATAGAGGCTGCTAGATCCATGCTTTCGGACTCTAAGCGCCCACCATGTTACGGGTGAAGGCATGTTGGCCTTTGCTGCTATGTGCTCAGCAGGGGTGTCCATTACCGACCACAACTTAAAACCCATATGAACTTCTCTTTGGAAAGGTTCTGTCATTCACTACCTAAAACCTTTTGGTTGTCAAGTGACCATTACGAACACAAGTGATCCGTTGGGAAAATTTGATGAGAAGGCGATGATGGTTACATTGTGGGTTATTCACTCATAGTAAGGCCTACGAGGTGTACAATTTGCAAGCCAAGAAGATAGAGGCGTTGAACACGAGATTTTTGAAGATAAGCATAACATTCAAGGACGGGGTCATACGTGGTCTTTTGACCTTGACTATAGCGATTCCTTGGGTTACACTAGACACTTGGCTAATCGAATCACGGGTCCTCAAGACTCTCCAACTAACCATGCGGGTCCCTTTGATGATGACTACGAAAATGAGTTTGAAGATGATGAGCAACCCATACTTGTGCCTTCTTTCTCTCCTAACAATATTGCGGTACCACCTCGAGGATCTGGCGATTTGAGCGATGAAGATGACTCTCATTATCTTGAGGACCTTGCTAGGCTTGGACTCAAGAATTTCTTTGCCAGCTTGAGCGGGCGAAAGAAGGGTGGCTAATGAAGGTCGTGAAACAACGTGTCTGCTGAAGTTGACTCTGTCACACCCTCCATCCCAAATCTGCTGAAGGCTATCTTGTTCCTTCTCAAGTATCTTTAGACTTTGGTGAACCCTATACACGATTTCCAAAACCTTGGATCTTGGAAATCATCAACCCAAAGTGGCATCTTCACCTCACCCTCTTATGATCTTTGAATTTGAACCAACCATCACTAATCTTGATTCATCCATTGAAGTCAACCCCACTTGCTACTCGGAGGATCAATATTGCTCATCCTCGATCCAACATCATAGGTGATCTTCGGCACTGTTAGAACTCGAAGGGCTATCACAAGTCCTCAATTTGGACAAATTGCTTTTCTCTCTTATGTCTCCAACCAACAAAGAGACAATCACACGACTTCAAACATTGTCATTTGCTTGTTTTCTCTCAAGTGGAACCAACGGTGTATCTCAAGCTCTTAATGATTCAAGTTGGCTAGAAGCAATGCAAGAAGAGATGCAACAATTTCACAACCAGCGAGTTTGGATCTTGGTTCCACTACACGATGGCAAATATGCCATTGGGACAAAGTGGGTTACGAAGAATAAGAGATTCTCGGGGTGTTGTGATCAAAAACAAAGCAAGATTAGTAGCACAAGGCTTGAGACGGGAGGAAGGAATTGATTATGATGAAGTGTTTGCCCTGTTGCGGAGTTGAAGCAATTCGCATTTTCTTGGCTTATGCTTCTTATATGGGCTTCATGGTGTATCAAATGGATGTCAAAGGTGCTTTTACGTATGGTGAGATTGAAGAAGAGGTTTATGTCTCTCAACCAAAGGATTTGAAGACCCGGATCACCCAAATCATGTTTACAAAGTTGTTAAAGCTCTCTATGGCTTACATCGGGCTCCAAGAGCTTGGTATGCTCGGCTTTCATCATTCCTGTGAAGCATGGCTATAGGAGAGGAGCTATTGATAAAACTACATTCCTCAAAAAGAATTACTCCGACATCATTACGGTACAAGTGTATGTGGGCGACATTATCTTTGGTTCCACAAATGAAGCTTGGTGCGAGGTCGAGGAACTTATGAAGGTGAATTTCAAATGAGTGCTATGGGAGAACTTACTTTCTTTTGGGTCTCAAGTTCGTGAAAACAAGATGGCATCTTTATCGGTCAAGATAAATATGTGAGGACATTCGAAGAAGTTTGGTATGGAAGGTGTTAGGATTGCCACCACACCTTATGAAGCTCAAAGACTAAAGCAAATAATGAACCAGATCTACACAGTGAATGTGCATCATGCAGGTCCATGATTGGTTCATTGATGTATCTGACGACTTCAAGGCACGATATTACGTTCTTTGTGAGTGTGTGTTCTCGACATCAAGTCACTCCACTTGCTTCCCATCTCAATCTTGTAAAGAAGATCTTTAAGTACCTCAAGGCCAACCTCTTTTGGGCCTTTGGTACCCAAAGAATCTCCTTTCAAGTTAGAAGCATATAGTGGCGGTGATTATCTTTGGTGCAAATCTGGATAGAAGATCCATGGCTGGAGGTGCCAATTTCTAGGCAAAGGTTGATTTCTTGGCAATGCAAGAAACAAACCATTGTGGCCACCTCAACTCTTGAAGCGATGCGTTCTTTGCAAGCTAGCTGCGTGGACAAGTCCTTTGGATTGAGAACCAATTCTTTGGACTATGGGTACAACTTTATGAACACTACAATTCATATAGATAATCAAAGTACCATCTGCATAGTCAAAATCCGGTTTTTCACGGTCGAGCGAAACACATTGAAATCGGGCACCACTTTATAAGAGATGCTTATGAAAACATTTGATAAAAGTGGCTAAAATCCATCTTGATAATAATGTGGCGGACCTATTAACAAAGGCTTTTGATGGACCAAGGTTTCAACACCTCGTGGTCAATATTGGAATGCTAAACCCTTGTTGCATAGTTTAAGGGAGGCATAGGCCTCGGGGAGGCATATGCCTCGGGGAGAGATTGTGCAAACTCTGCGATTTTTGTTTGTTTTTATATTTACTCTGCTGATTTTTGGTTTGTTTCTATATATTAGTTTGTACTCTAACACTAACTTCTAATATTTCTCTAGTTTGTTTGTTTTGTTGTTGTGTATGTTTAGTGTACATTTTGCGGTTATCATCTTGCATTTTGTCTATTCCTTATCGGATTGCGGTTTATACATCCCATGATCAAGATCAAATTCATCAAGAGTGGCTCATTAGTACATGGTCGGATAGTGAGAAAGTGTTGCTTGTTTCTTCGATAACAAATCTTGAAGCATACAATTTGATTCTCTTGAAGATATCTTGAAGAAAAGAAAATAAAGTCAAATTGTTCATTCATTCATTCAAGAAGCAGTTCTGACTTCGACTTTACATAAAGTCAACCTACTTCTATCCTCAAGATCCTCAAGCTAAGCCTAATCTAATGTATATCTTTCATTTGAAATCTAATCGAATCTTTGGATATCGTTAAATCTTGGCTTTGCCTTTGTGAAGTCTTGCATAACCACCCATTCGGTCTAAGCGGGTGGTTGGATATGCATGACCGGGGCGACGAAGATGCTAAGGACCAAAATGGACGGATGGATTGATGAAAGCGATTGATGATGGCGATGACCACGTGGGATGACGAAGAGAACTATCGTGTCCTTTGTGCTTCATCTATTCATTTCAACCAAAATGCAATCGATCCACCCTCCTCAAGCCCTTCTACTATCGATGGGTGTTTATGCACCAAAAGATGGCGCGATGAGACCAAGAACCACCTCTCTATCTTTGGGGAGTGGCGGATTCACACACGAGGTCTTTGTTGAGACCGAGGTCTTGGAGGTTGGGAGTAAGTTCCCTCCTTATAGGAGTCATCGGAATCATCGTGATTCACTTGGATTCACTACTGTCATCTTACGAAGAAGAAAGAAAGGCGATTTATTTGGTCTTGGATAGGGTTGAGGAAAGTAATGGAACCATGGGTTTGATTCACCACTGATGATGAAGAGGATGAGGAAGATGAGGAAGTGAGATCTATGATCTCGGGTTTGGAAGTCATAGTGCAATTGGGTTAATTGGGGTTATTTGGCTTCTAGGGTTTGTGGTAAATATTTGGGGATCTTGGTGAAAAGATGAGTTACATTGGGATCATTTTATAGGCGGATTCAAGGTTCGATGAGTTTAATGCAAGTAGGTGGCACGATAATTCTAGAAACTTACGAAGATATTCTTATCTTTGATGCATTCTGCGATACCATAACTTGATTGATTGATCTTGTGTTTCTACCGAAGTGTTATTTTGGGTTGGGTCAAAGTTGTCATACACGTCGACAATGGTCAACCAAGCGGTCCATTTTCTTTGACTATAATTTGGGCAAAACACTCCACCCACCATCACTCGCTTGAACAAACGAAATTCCTCTCATTCCACTTTCACAAACTCTCACCATTTCAAAATCATAATCCTAAACACTCATATCCTCATGGCTCTTGAATTTAAATATGATCACAACAAAGTTGCTTTTACGGGTAATGGCAAAGGTTATGAACTGCAGACCAATGGTGGAATTTACGAAAAGATCCAAGATTCGTTATGCTCTAACTCATTCTCCAAATGAGATATATGAATCATGATTGCTCAATTTTGGGCAGCTAGAGAAGAGGAGCGAGGCAGAGATTAGGGGCATGATTGATGAAAAAGAGTGCATTGTTCTGAGAGGACCTATTCGGAGGAAGCTTCACTTGGAAGATCTTGATGGAGTATTTTACTCTGTCGGGAAGATGTCTTGAATGGACTTAGGGCTATTGGCTATCGTGGTACTAGAGCGATATGTGGCTAAAGAAGGAACTACGCCCAAAATGGAGATTCTGGTTCACACTACTTCAATGCATGAGCAACAAGACCGGAGGATGGGACGATTCTCTACTAGGCGGGATATGGTATTGTGTGTCTTTCTCGAGGGTAACTTTCAATTTTTCTAAGTATATTTTCGAAAACATGGTTGAAAATATTCAAAAGACAAAGGAAAATTTTTAATGTACCCAAGGTTTTACAAATTATATTAGACACCTCTACCCAAGCCCAAGCTTTTTATCCTATAGGTTCTTTGTTGCTAAATTGTTTGCAACCATGAAAACTCACTTTCGGGGAACATCATCCCTTGCTAGCTGCCATGTTGCCCCAAGGTAATGAGGCTGCGATGAGGAGAATGTGGCTCATAATCCTCTACCTCACTGTTGCTCTTGATGGTAATCCATTGGTCAACATTGATGAGGCCCATCTTCTCTTGTTGAAGCAACTCATGTTGCTCTGACCGACCACCCCTGTCCCGGTCCTCCACCCACACTTGATACTAATGTTGAGTCGGATCTTAATAGACCTCCCACACCAAGTCTGTGAGGATCCTCTTGATGAAGATCTTCCTCACATTGAGCATGACCATGATCCTCTTGAAAGGTCCAATGAGGCTCCCCATCCACGAGCAATCTGCTGGTGGGTGAGGACCCCATTACACTCTCATCTGTGTATGCTCTTGTCAGCGGTATCTTTGCGAGAGGTTAAGAATCGAAAAGGAGCTTGCGAGACCAAGTCTTCTCTTGGAAGTAAAATTGAAGATCTGAGAATCGATTAAGGTCTTAGAGCACAACCTAAAGGGTCTTCCAAAGGAAACTTGTGGTTTCATCGATGAAGAGCAAGAAGTTCCTCCTTTGGATCTCTAGAAATGTTGGTGAAGTGTCTCTCAATGACCCTTCATCGATGGCGCCACTTCATCAAAGAAGAAAAACACATTACGTACACGGAAGAAAGAGATCGATCTTCATAAGGTTTCTTACGAAGCTTGAGAGGAACACAGGGTTGATAAGGCTGCATCTGGCGATATACAAATGGAGGATGCATCTCGGACCTTGGACAATCTTCATCATTCAAGAACCATCGGACCCTTCACCTTGACGAGATCTTCACGATGTTCTTTGTCTTGACCACCTCGGTTGATAATCTACATCAACATGTTGATCTAGGTACTCGGAAGAAATTCCTATAGTTGATCTTCTTGAAGAAGAGTGTGCTAAGCGACGATGACAAAGGGAAAATGTCATCATGAAGATGAGCTTGGTCCTAACACGGTGACCAGGAGGAAAGACTAGGTCAAGCTAGTAGATTGGCGAGTTTGAGAAGTCAAAGGAAGATGCGACATTGGCTAAACAATTTGAAGCAGAAGAATTCTCATCTCTAACTCACGAGAGAAGAAAAGAACTAGATGAATTGAGGGTTCGGATACTGCTTTGCACAATGGGATGTTCTAACTTCGACATGTCATTTCAAGACCTTCTCTAGCTCAAAGTATCCTAGGTGGAGATTTTCTTAGTGACAACTATGTGGAGCGAATGAGGGCTCGGGGAAGACAAAGGAAGCAAGAAGCACTTGCACAAAGAGGGCCATCAAGCTCGAAGGCCAAAACAAACCTCCTACTAAAGATGAAATAAGAAGGGTGGTGAAAACCAATACTCACGGTCCAACTCGGCTAACAATGAAACAAGTCAAGGCCTTTCACGATCATGTCTGTATCGAAAATATAACCAAATCATGGAGGAAAGATCATTATCTTTAGCAAAATCTCTCAACCTAAAGAGGACTTGAGAGAATGAAGGCGCTCCGAAGCCAAAAGACTCAAGGCGATGATGCTCCAACCAAGGAATCCTCTCGGTCATTCTGCTGAAGCAACCTCGAAGTTGCCTCTTCTCTGCCAAGGGTCAATCTGTGAACCATCTTCCATTCCTCTGAAGCACACAAAGCATCGGCTCCCTCTCCCAGTAACACTGTTGTCACGGTGGAAGATTACGAAGTTAAGGAAGGCGATCTCGCGAAACCAAAGCAGAAAAGGCTATAAGGATATCCCACAGGATGAAAGCACTTCGTGCTTCAACCATGTCTCCATCTACTGATACATGCCCCACTACAGATGCACAAGATGAAAATGCTCCCCCTCAGGAGATCTATCTGCCTGGGAGGAGAAAGAAGACTAAGGCCAAAATTTCTCCTTTGAATCTTGAAGCTGATGACTCATCTTTTATCATAGAAGGGTCTGCTGCTGATTTTACTGATGGAAACTCAGAAGATGGGATAGCCTGGACATTGAAGGAAGATCAGATGAATGTTCTTCTTCGTAGGGACTCTACTTCAGTGGAATTCACCTTTCTGAAGGAAATTCTACACTTGATAGATAAAGCGACTTACTTTCTCTGTTTACTCAAGTTTCCACCCATTATTGCAACAAAGAACCTCAAGGTTACGGGATGTACTGCCGGAGATTTTCAAATCTTGTTAAACTCCCACATTCCCAATAGTAAAGCATCTTCAATTTGGGAAAACTCACATCGGTGGAAGCTTACATCACGGAGATTCTATCCTCTCCCTCGGGTGCATGTCCTTGAAACTAAGGGTGGAATCCTTTGTGTGCTGTTGTGAAAGAAAATATCCTCGCCTAAAGACTTATGGAAAAGATGTTGAGTCGAAATGGAAATTCCTCCGGATCACATGGAAATGAAAGACAATGCCTTTAACAACTGGTGGGATTGATCAAAACTCAACTTCAACAACTGCAATAGGCCTCTTCTTCTTCCATATAAGGACAATTGGTACTCACTGCACTACTTTGTTTTGTTCATTTTAATCTGCTTTTCTTGTGTTATTTGCCTATTTTTGTCCAAATTTTTTAAAAGTAAACGACTTTCACTAATTCACAAAAACATCATTTTAAAAATAGTGATAGCGTTTATTTAATAAAAATTAGGTTTTAAATTTTCCTTTTTCAACTTATTATTAAGCTTTTTTTTACAGTTTTATAAATTGTTTTTAGTTAAAAAAAAAAAAAAAAAAAAAAAAAAAAAAAAAAAACTACTTTTATGTAGAATTTTTTGAATGATGGTCTTTAACTCACCCGATGTACCTTTTGTATATCAAAGAGTTGGCTAGTCCAAAGTGCAGACTTTGGTAAAGACACATCAAATCATTGATAAATTGTAATGGTTTGCTCAAAATCATAGGGTTTGCAACCACCCATGCTAGCTTCTTGAGGGTTGTATGGTCATCAATTCACCATGGTCTATTCTGTTTGGAATCCAAGAATTGGCTAGCCCACATGAATATGGAATGTGGTAAAGGCACATGACTCCATATTTGGTTCTCAATTCACCAATTCTAAAATTGACTAGTCACGAGCAAGCGGCTACGGTAAAGACAAGACAAATCCGTTTATATGGTTCTTTGATTTGCCAATAAATCGAGATGGTTATCAATGTACCATAGTTTTCGAACTCGAACATGTGGCTACTCCGGTAGTAATGGCTATTGGTAAAGAGACATCAAATCCATTAATTTCAATGATTCACCTCTCACGGGAGTTAACACACAGGAAGTGATGAGAATAGTATTGAACTTATATGTTTTGAGGTACACGATGTCATATGTTCTTTGCAAAGATCGGTGTTTCACGATTCGATTCTTGATCCTCAAGATCTTGTCCACTCATTTGCTCACACAACATTATGGTACAATCCTCGAGGAAAATGTTACAATCCTCAGCGGCATTAGCGATCTATCAAGAAGCGGAACTTAACCTAGTCAAATTCCGGTTTAGGGAGGATTGTTGGGAATTAAGGTAATCTCGATTACGCGAAGCACAAACTCGATGATTAGAAGCTTAAGTTGAAGAGATTACTGCAGAAGAAGAGCGATCTTGCCAAGTTATACTTGATGATGATAAAGCGAGCAGTGTGTTCTTCTTTGAAAGTGGGAACCACGTGGAGAGATAAGCTCGGTTTAGAGTAAAAGTCGTGCCGTATGTATAGGTTGGCGCCGTATTATGTAGAGCTTACTCGGAATAAACACGATGATTAACAAAACAATATGATTAGTTGCATGCTTGTCTAGTTGCATGCTTAGTCTAGTTTAGTAGTAGTAGCGTAAATTGTCAACGCTCATTAGGGTTTCTTGCCTATATAAGAAACCATATTAGTTTGTAATAGATAAGTTTTTCTCAAGTTTCTCAAGTCTTGTATTCTATCCGAAACATAGAGTTTCTATAATCAAAGATCCATAGAGGATCAAAAGTGTTCTTAGTTACTATAACTTGTATTTATTTTCCGCTACAATACCAAGTTGTAGAGATCTTCTATTAGTTTGCTTGTGATTACATAGGCAACACTAACGATCTCCGAGTGCTTAAGATCTATCAAGGTCTTTGTTTCTAACATGAATAATGGCTTCTTCCTTAGTTTATTATCTTCTAAAATCGTCTTCCCTTTGAAGGTTGGATATAAAGTTAGGTTATATGGTATAAAAGGAAGGAATACCCGCTTGGTGTTCTATACCACTGGATTTATGAGGAGAAGATTTCTGGTTGATAGTCATTTGTAAGGTATGACTCATGTTATCATGGATGAAATTCATGAGCGTCCATTGATGAAGGTAAACTTTTACATTAACTATATCCTGGATATAAAGTTCGATTCTAATATAGAAATTTTATATTTGTGCTAGATTTTTATGTTTTACTCCACAATATAAGATGTTACAACTTGATATATGTGTGTCAGTAAAGCTCATCAAAAGAATAATTTTTTTACTGGAATTTTAGTATGTATTAGTACAATAGTACCCAAAGAGACATGCTTTAAATTAAATGCTTTAGTAGGTTAATGTTGTAATGCATGATTTATGTATGACTAAGCAGTCATAAAAACTTGCATGACACTAAATTTATTACAACAAGTGGTACGGAAAATTTGAAGAGGCTTTTTCAAGACTTATTTATTTGTGAAGTTAAAAGAAGTTGCACATGGGTCAAATGCTTGAGATTTTAAGACAAACCAGACTATTCATACTTGAAGAGGCTTTTTTGAGACTTATTTATCCGTGAAGGTAAAAGAAGTCGTACACCCGTCAAATGCTTGACATTTTTCTATTTATGTGTTAACTTCGACCTGATAGATACTTATATTTTCAAGATGTCGATTTGACTGTGTCATTAAATCAACCATATCGAAGTACCCCACAAATTTGTTCTACCTCCAAAGGACGAGTAAGTGAAAAAACAATTATGTTTGATGGGTGCCCCTGAACTCGACGAAATTTTATAATTTTTATTCACAATTAGAATAACTACTTCATGAACGTTATTATAGCTTGAACCGATGTAACTTTTCTGTGTTCCAAATCACTCCTTAAACATTGAGGAATGGCCAATCAACTATTTCACTGGTACTAATCATAACAACATATTTTACCAACTATTTAAAGTTTTCCCATTTGACTCATAACAAATTTGAAAGTTAAATTTAGTTTCTACCACACTTATCATGCTATCCTAACTAAGTTTTTCAATTCTTGCAGATATGAAGGTTGTTTATCTCAACAACTTTATATCACTAAACTCATATATTAGTGGCCATATTTGAAAAAGAATGGTAAACTTATATGGACAAAAACAACAATCATTTATTTCCCTTCACGTTTTTGTGTTTGCAGTTGTGTGTATACAGGTAACATGTTAATACTCTTTTCGTTTCGTATGCGGGGAATACAATTTTGACATCATGCATTAATAATATTGTGAGCCTATTTTGTACAAACATTGTGGTGCGCGTATGATATATTGTAATAAAATGACGCATGATATTCAAAAGTTGATCTTTAAGTCTTGAAATTGACAATAAATACGAGGGATGGTGGTTTAAACATGAAGACACTTAACTGACTACAATAAACATGCTTCAACATGAATTACGACTCAGTTTTCCATTCATTAACATGCCTTATGAATTTCAATCAATACTTGAAACCTCAAAATGATCAACTAAATTTCGTCAAGTAATATAATGAAGCTAGCCCGCCCATCCGGGCGGGCTATGAAGCTAGTTTAAGTATAAGACATAAGTTTGTTTACTTGAATAACTAGATTATTAGTGAAATAACATGGTTCTTTTAATCATGATGGACACAATGGTTGTTAAATGTCATTATAATCTCTCCTTGCTTATGTTGAATGTCTTAAAATTTTTATGGTGTTTATGCTTTTCTTGCTGTATTGGTAGAGAGTGCAAACCGAGCAGCTTGAGGTTATCAACTCCTTTAGTAAGAACTACGGATCTGCATCTTAAAGTACGGTAAACGGTTGCTGCAACGAATCGACACTGGTTTAGTATGTCACTCTGGTTTCTATTCCAGATTTTGCTGTTCGGGTTTCAAATTTTGCAAGCTTATTCAGTGACTGTTAACCACTGCACGATGATGTTCGGTCGAACTAAATAAACACCTTCATTATGCAGTTCTTTAAATCACCCGAAAGAGTATTATTGATCGTGTCCATTTGTGTGTTTGTTTTGCCATTAAAAAATAGATAAAAAAGCGATACAAATTTAATTTGAGCATGAAGAGATGTACAACCAATTTAAAAAGCCCTTGGGAACCAACTCAACTTGATGCAGATGTTTCTTTACTGAAAGACGTTTCTCCAATATAAGCCTAAAAATTCTTTCTAATTAGCTTTTTGATGATACCTCATCGTTGTGTGTTTCTCTCTGGTCAAGAATGCACACATATTGTTTGATTGCTTCAACATCAGACTCCATATCTCATGTCTTCTTTTACTCGAATGCATTGATGATGACGCATAAATCTGTATGTCCTTTACACAAATCCATGAGTCCAGTTATACATCAATCCATAAGCACAGTTATACGTCAATCCAAGTTAGCAGGCTTCATTCTCCCATAGAGCAGTCATCTCTTGCCTCTATGAGTTACAGCCTCTAAAATAGTTCAAGTGCGATACTCCTTAGCTGAGATAAAGATACACTATTTTAAAAGCAAGTAAAACACCTATAGATTACAAGTGACAAAGTGGGCAACTCACATTGGTTGGATAACAGGTGAGGTTAGGTTGAACCGGAACACTTTGTGTTCTCAATGATTAGTGTGGCAGATATGACTAAAAGATAGACTACTTCAGCAACTATTTTTTTTTTGAATAAAATGATTTAGAAGGTTATCCATTGAAAATACACTCTGGGCGACTTGTGGCCCATTTGACCCGTTTCTTTTTTCGCATAATTTTTTATTTTACCAGTTAAATATAAAACTTAACCCAAATCGATCTATTAATCGGTCAATGGGCTGAAAATTGCCACATCAAACTAATAGTCTAAGATTAGCAAAAACAGAACAATTTTATCTATCAGTCAGCATACCGGCACAACTGCAGAACGAAAGAAGGGTGCACCTCACTTTCATCGTCCTGAGCTAAATTAGTGTTTCTTTATCCACATATACGAGCGAAGAAGTCTAGGTGTCAATCCTGCGTGTGATAGGTGCTGAGGATTACTAACCTGCAATAAAAGAATGGATGCATAAGAACCAAAAGACTAGATGAGACCAAAGTTAACACAAAAAGTTAAATAGCAAAATATCTTATAAACTAGGATCATAACAATGATACCCCCTTTTAAACCTATGATACCCCCACAAAAGAAATTAGCTGATGCCTAAATTACATATACTGTTTTTACATCAACTTGTTCCATTTGCACGTCAACTCATAATTAAAACCCATTATCATCTACTTTTCATCCTCCTATTTTCAGCTTAAGGGTCCAGTGTTTATCAGCATTTAACACAGAGTATGAACATAATTTCACAAGCAAATTAAGACTAACATTATATGTGGAGCCTAAGGGGATACCAACATAGCATCAAGTACAGCATTTGGCAATGAGAAAGCAATTAACATCATAAGTTATGATACTGCTTTTGAAACAATAAGAACTTATGAAGGCATGTGAAAAGGGACACAGGTAATAAACTATCGCAGAGTTAAAGCTAACATAAAGAACTGGAAGGTAAGAGCGTACTTCTGGAAATAGATAAACTTTGCTAATTAAATGTCTGTCATAAGGAGCCACCTGCTCAGTACATAGAAATGAATGTCCTGTGAAGGAAAATAATACCAATTATATGTATCACATTTCACATCTGATTCTCCTATCACAACATAATATCATATATAGCATAATACATTCCCCTACACCATAATGCCTTTCACAGGAGCAAGATAACGACATCTACTTGAGCAGTGAAGCACATGCAACATCTTGTATCAAGGCTATGATGATGGTAGCATCTAAACAAATAGTACTTTATACTTATACCTTACACTTGATGCATCCAGAGAACAACGGTTAGAGAATCTTATATACATGGATTTGAAGAATAGCTAACAACAAAGACAAGCGACATACTAAGGTCACCGATGGTAGATAGACCAATATGGGCAGGATATTCACAAATAATTTTGTACTTTAAGACGTTTAATAGTTAACCGCACTACCTCAGAGATAAGCCAAGCTACTTCTTCTATATAGTATTACTAACTCCCTGGAAAAGAGTAACTGACTAACAAGGACATTCACAGGATTGTTAACACCTCCTCACAACAACCTAAAAAACTTTCAGTAAAAAAGAATAGGAACTGATCCAAGTCACAGAATTAGTACAACTGAAATTTTTATAAAGCATTGTAAAGCGTACTCACCAAAGAAAGCACCCCAGCTGTATGATATGCAGCTCTTGCTTGTAACACTGAACCACCGGAGAAAGTGAAGCTGCAAAAGAAAGTTTCATATATTACGTAACTGCTTCATAGGGTAAGAATTTCAGAAATTGTTTTGAACTTCACAAAAATCCTTACTTTGATTGTTTCATTATCTAGGCCAGACTTAATCATAACATCTGTAGTGTTTGATTTGGCTTCAACCCACTTTTTATCATGTCATCACGAAATTCAACAGCCTTGGTCAATTCTCCAGCAACACAACAACCATGTATTATTAAATTATACGCCACTATATCCGGTTTCAAACCTTTATCTATCATGGAATCCCATAGCTTTAAAGCTGCATGTATATCACCGATTCTACAGTACTCACTAATAATGGTTGAATAACTTACATGGTCTGGTAAGACCCCGTTGTTATGCATCTCAAACAAGACCTCAGTAGCTTCTTGAAGTCTACCCACTTTGCAAAACCCTCGAATTAATATATTGTAAGTTATGGTGTTTGCCAAAGACCGTTTAAGCATTACAGCATGAAGGCCTAATGCTTTTTGCATATGCCCTTCATTAGTAAGGCAATCAAGAAAGCAGCCGTACGTAACATGATTAGGAATAACGCCATTAACAAGCATCTCCTTACATAAAGTCTCAGCTTTATCTACAAATCCTAATTTACATAAACAATTTATAATTACTGTGTAAGTTACAACATTGGGATTACATCCTTCACCATTCATTATATCCCAATACCCCATTGCCTTTTCGAGGTCTCCTAATTTTCCAAAAGCATCGATTAAACTGGTGTATATAATATTATCGGGCTTCATTCCTCTATCATGCATTTCTTTCAAAAAACATACCAAGTTTGTAACATCACCTTGTTTAGCACTTCCATTTATAAGCACGGAATAACAAACGAGGTCCATGTCAATCCCCTTTTCTACCATCTCGTAACAAGTACTAATTGCATCATCCAAACGTTTATCCTCACAATAACCTTGTAATAAAGCACTATAACACATCTCATTTAGCTTGTGATTCTGCTGGTTAAGGCTATTTACAAATTCTTTAGCATCATTAACCCTATTCTTTGAACAAAGTCCGCTTATTAAAGATCTAAAGGTATACGTATCTGGTTTAAGACCCTTCTCGACCATATAGTCAAAAAATTCAAAGGCTTTTACCAGGTTTCCCTCTAGACAATAACCCTCGATCATAACATTATAAGTTATCTCATTAGGCATGACATTTTTTTCCACCATTTCGCGAAACAATGCATTTGCTTCTGTCATCATGTTTGCAAGACAAAGACCAGAGATCAATGCAGTAAAAGTATAAGCGTTTGGAAAGATCCTTTTTCCCGTCATCTCGTGATAAAGCCTCAATGCTTTTGGTACATCTTTGTGTTTGCAATAGCCGTCTAATAAAGATGTATATGTTACAACAGTTGGACTTAAACCTTGACAAACCATTTCTTCAAAAACTGATTCCGCCAATTTTAGTTTTCCTAACCTACAATATCCACATATCAAAGAATTGTACGGATAAACAGACACTCGTATTCCTACATTGATCATTTCCTCAAGTAAAACACGTGCATCGTCAAGTTTCCCTCTTTTACACAATGAATCAATTATAATCGAGTAAGTAATATCATTAGGGGTCAAACCTTTCGCACCCATATTTCTAAAAAGCATAACCGCTTCAACCACATTTCCCTCTCTACATAACGCATTAATCAACGCGTTATAAACAAACAAACTAGGCACCGCTCCAACATCCTTCAAATCTTCTATAAACTTATACGCCCCAATAACATCCCCATTTCGTCTCATCCCATCAACAACACCCGAAACAACCGCCTCACTCGGAACACACCCCCTTTCCACCATCTCACCCACCAACTTCTTCGCCTTATCAAATTCTCGCAACTTACAAAACCCCATAACCAAACTACAATACGTAACCACATCCGCTTTCAACCCCTTTACACCCATCCCGTCCTTCACCTCAACCGCCTCGTCCACCCTCCCACCCTTACACAACCCATGTACCAACACATTAAACATAACAACATTCACCTCAACCCCGTTCCCTTCCCACCACTCCACCAACTCCTTCGCTTTATCAAACTCCTTAACCTCACACAAACACCTCAAAACCGCACAATGCACATACACATTCCCCTCATAACCACATTCCCCCATCCCATCAAAAAACCGCAACACCAAATCATACCTTCTCACCCGAACCAACCCATTAAAAACCTCGCTAACCGTCCTAATCCCACACATAACCCTCTTTTCCCTCATCAAACACATAACCGTATACGCGTCCAACACCTTCCTACTATTCACATAACCACTAACCAACAAATCAAATCCTAAACTATTCCCAACACTAACATTGCTAAATTTTTCAAATTAACATAAGTATTGTGAAAGATATGAAAAACGGTATTCGGGTTTTGTTCGCTTAAAAGTAAAGTCTGGATTAAGGAGCTAGCAGGCCAAATGAAGTTGTTTTGAGCTAGGGAGTGAATTAATATACAAAACGACGTCGTAGAGTGGTTAAAGTTTATGTGTAGGCCTAAAAAGTTGAAAAAACGTAGGGAGAGTTTTGGGTTGTGTATGGTGTTGAAAAGTAGTTGTTCTATGTGGGTTGGTGTTATGTTGTGAGTTGTGATGAATGATGGGGTTAGTGTGGTTGACCAGTTTTGGGTTTGGTGGAGGATGGTGGTGAGATTGGAGACTATGGTGGTTTGGTCGGTGGTTTGTGGTGGTGGTCGGAGACGGTGGCGATGACGGTGGATGTTTTTCATTTGGGTGAAATAAAAATAACTCAACTGCTGGTCAATCTACAGTCTTGTGTGATTCAGTACCTACATTTTTATTTTTGGAAATTTGGTCAAAGTAATGAAATTGACTTCTTTTTAACAAAAACTTCCCTAGATAATTGACTTAGAAAATACTCTAACTCTCAATTCTCGAGTTTTTAGGAAAAGTAAATGAAAAAAAATAAGAAAGGGAAAAGAAAAGGAAAAGGAAAGTAAGTATTAGTTGTTATGTTCTTGAGACAGAGGAAAGGAAAATGAAAGTAATCTTTGGAAGGAATTGTAATTTGAATGAATTGTAATTCAAAGAATAGGAATGTGTTGGAATTGTAATGTGTTGGAATTGTAATTGATGAAAAGTGACTAAAGGTTGAACTCGTGCTACTCGAGTAGGAACGCGAGTCGAGTTTGAGTTTCAGAATACTCAGCTCGTGAGATTTACGAGTCTTATCAAGCTTTGGTTTAATTACATTTTTAACTTTCCATACGCATATAACTAAGTAATTATCATTGATAAGCGAGTTCACTCAACAAAATATGTTGAGCTCGAGTCGAGTTTTGGGTCTGAGGTTTAGTGGTTAAACCGAGTTCGATCTTAGGCGTACTTGGCTTGATTACACCCCTAGTGAATGCACACAGTTTAAGAAAAGTTAATTGTTTATAATTTGCACCAATAGAATGTCATCTTGACATGCGAAAAGCATTTTGATTTGTTAAAATATGAAAATGAACATTTATTTTAAGACAAAATAGAACAAAAATAAAAATATTAACTTTAGATAGAATGACCATTATTTTTGAAAAGATTTAGGGACTACAAGTTTATATCTTGCCACCAACAAAATTCAAGAAGGAAGTAACAAGAAAATAATGAGTTGATGTTGAATAAGTAATCTCTTTAACGAGAAAATCATGAATTATTGATGTTGAATAAGTAATCTCTATGTCCACACAAAATATTAGAGGCGGCAATCGTTGACACGACACGATAAACGACACGAACACGACACGAAGTTAAACGGGTTTGGGTTGAGGATAAATAGGTTTGGGTCAAAAACATGTCAACCCGTCTAACCCGTTTAATAAACGGGTTGTGTTTGGGTTGAGTAAATATTAAACAGGTCAACCCGTGAACCCGTTTAAGTATACAAGACTAAAAAAATAAAAAATATAACCTAGTTTTTTATGTTGGATGTGGGTTAAATGTATTTTTATGTACTTAATATGAGTGAATTACAATTATACCTCAAATATCATTGAAATTGACACTTATAACTCTGAAAATTGTCGTATAGTTATTTGAATGTTATTTTTATTATATTTTAGATCCTTATATCATTTTTGCATTTAAACTAGTTAAAATAACAAATCACAAACCTTATTCACTGTTTGACCTATTTAGTTAAACATGTTAAACGGGTCATAAACGTGTTACACATGTTATGCAGGTCTGGGTTAGGGTTGAGTTTCTTGACACGATTATTAAATGGGTCGTGTTTGGGTAGAGGTTATACCAACCCGCCAACACGAGAACCCGAATAGGTCAACACGAACACGACTCGATTGCCACCCCTACAAAATATGATATTTGTGAGAAAAGCTTTGCTATATCTTTATACATGTTTTTCTACACATATAATATTATAATATGTTTTTTCTCTACTCATTATCTCTTTGTATCCAACAGTTTATTCTGACACTTGTCAAAATCATGTGAGTAGGAATATGAGTAGGAACATGTAGTAGGAGGAAATATCATTTCTCTTGTGAGAACTTGGACCGGTGGTTACGGAAGGTGGTATACCACATGGTGGTGACTCAGCCACGTGACAACCCTATTACCATGCCCCCTCCACGCGCGGCGCGACCCTCCTATTTTGGCACCAAACTGGTGATTCACAATTTTTTTATTTGGTATCTATATTACATATAATGCACGAAGACACTTCACTCTTAATTTTAAACATACAAGGTAAGAAGCATAATGTACACCACTTTAATGCACATTCTCACTCTTAATTTTCAGACTTACAAGACATGAAATATAATGTACACCACTTTAATACATATATTAAAAAGACAAAACACCACTTTAATGATATTAATGTAGTCAATTAATTAACTGTTCAATAAATATAATTAATGCAATTATTAAAACACCCCTTACATAAAAAATACAAATTATCAAGCATATTGTACAACCAACTAAAACACAATTCCTGCATTAAATGTCACTAATACAAATAATAAAGCAATTATACCAATATCCAAACACGAATGCAATCGGTAAATGGGCTCGAGTAGAGCAAGACGAGCCCTAGCACGCACAGACGGGCGACGCAGACGGCTAAACGAACACGTAGCAAACGGGCTACGTTATACTTAATCGCTTTAAAAGACCCAAAAGACGAAATAAATTCCTTAGTTAAGGAGTTAAAATCGTCATTTAAACTTCGATATCCATAAATTTATTGTCGAAAAGAGAATAATAAATTAAAATACACGATTTATCAAATTTTTATTTTAAGATAAAAACGCATGTCACGCGAGCATTATTGCTACCTTTGTATAAAGTGCGGTATTTTATGTATTTTGTTTAATAGTAACCATTACACCTGTTTAGTGGCGGGTATGTATTTGATTTAATATTGACCACACCTGATTGATGGCGGGTTAAATGCTGATGTTATGCTGCGTGAAGGTGATAATTTTAGTGACCATTGCTTCCGACCTTTAAATCAAATATTCTATCACTTGATACTTTTGGAATAGAGGTGTGTTCTATGTTAATTTTTTTTATTTTTATTATTATTATTTTTTTTTAAATTCATCGCAAGTTTTGAATACTCGCAAGGTGTGAGGACTCCCTCGCGGGCGCAGAAGGGGACGTAAAGAATTTTGTGTAATTCTCAATTAATTTGTCACAAACTCAACTTTTTGGCATTTTGACCAACTTCTCTTTAGGTGTGCAACTCATTGTTTGGATCAGCTTAAATAACTTGCACACAACTGAAAAATTGGCAGTAACCTCAAATTTTGCTGGCTTATTAAGTCCATAAGCTTATAAGCAATCAAAACTGAGCTTATTGACTTTTCCAGTTTTGAACAAGCCAATAACTCACAAAATAAGCTAATCCAAACGCCACCAAGCCCTTATATTAGGTAGTCTTTATGTACATTTGTGATGTTTAACCAGAAAGCTATACTCCAGAGCAACTATATATATGCATCTAGCACACAATTTGTCAAACATATGTTTAGTACATTTGAATAAACACTGACCAAATTTTGTTCAGTGGTTCCGATACTTCACAAATGTTGTATTTATTTGCTTATTAAGTTTACAAGACACCATAATGTGTCGTTATTCCTTACAAACTTCCGATAATCATAACTTTATTGATCTAAGCCTTACACTAATGTAGAGCCCAACAAATCACTATAGTATATCAAGTTGCTAAGAATAAGAAATTTAAACATGGGTATTGTATACAAATGCACATAAACCCTTCTGATTATAGAAAGATTACCATAAAATACAACCCAACACCGGCTCACAAGAACAAAAAAGGGCCTGAGGGATTATAGTAAATAACACATGTTGCTATGCCAAACAACAAAGAGCAATTACTGATGGTCTTTATATTGGTTAGCCATAGCTAAGACTGATGGGGCTTCCTTAACTTAGGAAAGATGAGCCCCAAGATAGAAAAGAATATTGCCTGTATGCACGACAAGACAAAGTTCCAACACGAAGATGGCCAGTACCACGGATACATCAACCGGAAAAAGAGACTGATGATATGTCGTGGATATCGCCCGACCTGAAACAAAGCATAGTTAGTATGTCACAAGGCAGCGTCTATAATCAGAAGAGACTGATGATATGTCAGGGATATCGCCAGGCCAGGATCAGAAGAGGCCTGGCCCGGTTATTTTTTAACATAATGTTGTGTTTTTTTTCTTTTTCTTTTCTTAGTAGCAAGTTCCATAGTTTAATAAAAAATATTGCAACAACCTTTTAAATGCAATTTAACATGATATAATGGAAAAAGATTACTGAAAAATAGCAGAAGAGTCAGAATTGGATCGGTGTGGTCTACATGACCACATATGGAGCCTTAGGATGAAGACGGTCATTGCAAACTACTTCAATAGTTTATCACATAGTTAAGATAGTAAATCCAAGAGATAAATTACTCACAGGAAAAAGAAAATCCAAAGCATCCCAGGCTGCATGACGAACAGCTCGTGTTGGATACATTGGACCACCAGGAGAAGTGAAACTATACAAGCAAGTTTTAAGTCGGGTACTTGTAGTCATTCTCAGTTCCAGACCTACAGTCATTTATATGCTACATCAATAGCAATTCAAAACCTTTTAACCCCAAACTACTAAGAATTTAGTTTAATACCTTGAAGAGCTTTAATATGTGAGAGATAATGTAACAGCACTGGTTCCACTTTCAACTTTTGAAGCTGCCCAATGACCACTACTCGTTAAGCAGAATACATTCATGAAATAGACAGTTCGTTGGATTTTACCTGGTCAGATAATTCAATAACAAAAATGTCTGCTGGGCCCCCAACTAAAAAAGCATTTGGGAACTCCGGAAAGTTCTTTAAGAAGGTTTCCAACTTGTCAACTGTACACATAAAGGCCAAAGACTATTACTGTATTATTCAGTAAGTATATTATAGAGAATTATGAATCTTGAAAGGAAAGGTTGTAATTCAGTACCTTGATTATAAAGAAATATGAATCTTGAAAGGAGAAAAAAGAGATCTCGTTGTGCCTGCACGTACAAAATAAAAATATTTTCGGTCAATATACAACAGATTATTTATTGGGAGACTTTTCAAGAAAATCTGCGTAGGGTCCATTCTTTACCTGCAAAGGAATTTTCTTCAACTTATCAGGTACCAATGCAACATCCACAAGAAGATACTGCAACCCATTAAAAGAATGTGTTACTGAAAGTGGTCTCATTAAGCTACGCAATATAAATAGTTAAAATCAGAAGCCTGCATACCGTGAAAACACTTTGGAAGTGTGTAGTGTTTGTCTGGATATCAATCCTACAAATACGAATTCAAACATATCAGAATTATTCAAAATTTATGTTCTCCTACTCTTTCAGGATAGGAACCACTAAAATAGAGCATAAATATTGAAAAAGAGAACTGAAGCCAAAAAAAAAAAAAAAAAAAGGCATGAAGATACAAAGAACACTCTTGAAGACATATATATTGTTTCTGAATTCATCAGAAAAATAGTAATAAAAATCTAGGAAATGAAAAACCAACCTCAATATCAATTTATTGACTTGAGGAAATGACATAATCAACAAAAAGCAATGAGCAAACCTAACACTAAATTTTGAAGCAAAGTCCATACCAGAAGACATTTGTAGCACCTTGCACAAGAGCTGATGAATAACGAAGGAGTACATCTGCACTATCAAGCTGAACTTCAAATAGCTGCAAAATAGACGCAAAGCAATAATTACAAAATGCAAAGACGGAATTTGGATATTAGACTGTTGTTAAAAGTTACAAGATATCCATAAACATGTCAACAATTTCTAACATTAAATTCCTTTATATTTCTGAAACAAGCTTTACAGAATCAGGGACAAAGAAAGAAGAGAGGGTTCCCATGTTAAGCAGCATATTAAATTATTAATAATGAATATGACTCAAGAACCTTGCATTAAAATAGTGATGTCTTGCATAAGTTGCTTACCCATTTATGGAACAGGAGGGCAAAAATATGAGAAGCAAATGGCTGGCTCCAGAGTTGAACAATCAAAGTAAGAATTGGTTTTCCATTCTCAGGTTCCAAGGAAAAATAACCGGCAAGCACATCATAGAAGCACATTGGAACCTTAACTTCTATGCTTGAATTAGAAGCTGCATCTTCTCTGCCAAGGATTATATCTGTTCCAAGTCCAATGAAGAGAAATAAGGACATCTAAACACCAAAAAAATCTTAACGGGCGGCTAAATGGTGCAAGGTCCATAGATGACAATATCAAATGTTACAGGACCATGTAATATATGATCTGTTTGATAATATATTATATACCATATATATACCCAATGTCAAAAGTCATAACAAACACCATTCACTATAAATGGACTGTAATTAACAGTAAGATCCATTAAGGCAAATAAATGTATTTTTCCCGGAAGTTGCTGAAATTCTACTTGGATTTACTGTGATACCAACCATATCTGATAATGATGTAACTTAACAAACTGTCATTATAATTTTTTTACCATGTCCAACAAGCTTTTCCACCATCGCTTTTATAACTTCATTTAATACCTATGTGGAAAATAATTAGGAAAATGCGAGTTTTCTGAATCAACAGCTTTTTGGAAAAAGACATTGTATCGAGATTATAAGTCTAAATGACATGATGCGACATGAATATAGATATATTGTAATGAAATTTAAGGTGGTAATCCAAGGCTGCAATACAAAATTTCTATCTCACGTTAGATTAACAAGCTCTGTGCTAAAGAGCTTTGAGCTAAAGTTCTGATGTTTGTCGCCACCACATATATGTTTTAAGTGAATCAAATTCCATCATGTAGAACAACCATTACCTATCATGTTAAGGGGATAGGTGGTATATACAAGCCCCCTCCTCCAACAGTAATATTTACAATTTTAAGTGAGCATTTTATGTTAGCAAACGATCTTGTATAGGCTTAAGCTAACAAGCAATATTTACCTCTTGGGCAAAAGTTGTAATTACAATTTGATCTCACATAGGAATAAGAGTTTAAAACCATCATGGCTGGAATGGATTAGTAATCCTAGAAATGCTTGTAAATTGTAATTACAATTTGTAATCTTTCTTCTCCCTAGCTTCTTGCTAGGGATCTATCTATGATCAATTAAATTGTTAAAAAAAAATAATAATAAAAAAAATAACCCTCTTGGGGCTGATAGATGATGATGCCAACAAGCCTTTTAAACAAAGTGAATACATAATTCAAAGGATATCAAACAAATATGGCTAATTAGAAGCTGTTATACCATCTTTGAACGGTTAAAATGAATTCCACAAGCTAGCAGTTAGTGTAAAGCCACATTCACATCAACTTATATAGGCATTTACTCAGTAAGGATATGCTCCATGCCTCAAAATGTCTACAAGAATAACCTATGCATATCTTGGCCTTTTAATATAAATAACCCTCGCATTCAGCGTAAGGCCAATGGTTACAATACATATCACAAAAAGCACAACGTCATTCAATCATTCCTCAATCAATAATTCAATAACTATATACTTAACACTACAAAACCCAGTTCCAAAACAAAACCAAATCACCACGTGTCACTTAAATCCTCTCCTTAAGCCCTTCTCGTCCCATACCTATCATATTATGAGAAGTAACATAATGGCTATTCAGTAGTGGTCTAACAAAATCAATACTTTTCTAAGCATAACCATATTTATACCTAACGGTATCATAAGAAACCAATTACTACGCTTCTAGCCACATCAGCAAACGGTAACATTTTCGTATATCAATCAATGAATACAACGAGCTTCCAAATAGGCAACCACATATTTCTATAAGACATTTTTCAACATTAACAACAAATGCAACATCTCTAGCCTCAAAAACACATTCCAAAAAGCAAACTCGAAGCGTACCTCGAGCTCGATCATCGACTTCTAATGCCACATCAGCAAACAACGCTTGTAACCAATCACGTCTCTGATTAGGTGAGCCTATTGCCTGATCATTAACACATACAATAAATAAAACTATAAAAAATTATCATAATTACACGAATCACACAAACAAAAAAACCTTTTGAAGCTTTTTATCGATCTCTTGCGTTAAAGCAGAGAAATAAGCAGAGCTTTTCGGAGTTACGGCAAATGGAGGCATTTTTCAGGCAACAGAGCATTTGATTTCAAAATCTGCAAATTATATTAAATCAAATTGCAATGGAATATAATATTAAATTATGTGTATAAAATCTGAATATTTGTTTGACCAGAATATAAAATCTGGAAATTTGATCGACGGTTACGGTGGTTGTTGTTGTGGCGGAAAAGCGACAACGTTGATGAAATGGATACAAGTTGCTCTAGTTGTAATGGATTATTTTGTGTTTAAAAATTTTAATTGGTCTAAATTAATAACAGGATTGTGAGTTTAAATTAAGAAAACTTATAGTAAATGGTAGGGTGTTCGCGGGGCGGTTTGGTTCGGTTTGGTTAGTTGGAAGATTTAAACTATTTATTGCGGGGTGAGTAATTTATTTTACTACTCTAAACTGAATCGTGCTAAGCGAGTAATCGGACATGTGGGTACCCTAAATGAGCGGTGACCCTCGGTTCGATTCACGGTTAACCATTTTAGATATTTAAGTATGCTTAACCCTGTGAACTGTAAAATGTAATTTTTGTGTATTACGGTAAATAATATTCAATAGATTAAAGTTATATTAAATTTATCCCATCACAATAATTAAGTTCAAATAAACATACATAACACATTACTAAAAAATATTTGTTCGACGTTTATAACGTACTATCATATTAATCTATCTTCACATATAAATATTTAGTAAATGTTTACGTTAAGAGAGCAAAAAAGTCTTTATATAATAAGAGTAGTGCAATAATATAAATGATACTTGTACAATTATTTGAATATTTAGGTAAAAACTTTCATGTATATTATACACGGTTCGGTTCGGTCAACAATGGATATCTAAACATAAAAACCGAAACCGATCAGTGATAAGAGGGTTTTTTAGGTTTGGTTTTTTTCGGTTTTTATTCGATTTCGGTTTTTTTCGGTTTCGGATTGAACGGTTTTGTTCGGTTTGTCGGTTTCTCGGGTTTTTTTGAACACCTCTAGTAAATGGTTTTCACTTTATTACGGTAATAGTAACTTTCGCTAAAAGTCTACCATTACTTAACTCCTTTTTCCTTCTCTTTCACTCATCACTCAAGTACTCAAGTCAATGAATCTCCACTTGTCATTTACTTAACACACAAACTAGTCTTACGTTTACTTTATTCAACGGTGCAAGCCAACAAATGAGAAGAACCACGAGCTAGTAAGGAGGGGCGCGTCCTTAATACCACGCGTGAACCATGCTTCGATTACGCCCAATCAAATATTTCAATATACTGTACATTTGGAACACAATGTTGCTTATGAAAGCAAAACTAAAGTAACATGTGGATATGTCTCTAATTTATTGATACCGATATCTTTTTGTTAAGGCTTTGGGAACGGTGGTTTGCGGAGTATCGAGTTGTGTGCGGCCAAGGCATTAAACTAGGAGTGAGAGTTGTCACGAGAGATGTTTGGTGGAACACAACAAACACGAAAACATTGTGTGGCTAAGTCATCAAACAAGAAAAGTGTGGGAAGTTGTGACCATTACAATTGAAAAATAAAAAGAGTAGTGATGTCTGAATGGTGATGTGTGGCGAGTTGAAAGGTGAGAAAGTGAAAATGAATGGTAAACATTGCACTTAATCTTACAACACTTTATGTTTCTCTAGATTTTATATAGGCTTTTGGAACAAGTCTATGTTTTCTTTCATGATTTTATATTTTTGTTACTACAAAATACTCTTTTCGCTGGGCTACTTGGGCTTTGTTAGTTGACCGCCATGACGCTTTTAGCCCACCATCGAATTTGGTGATATGTTCCGTGACTCATATATGCCGGTTCATTATCTTCATGCCACCTGTTACTTTTTGCGCTACCATTACACGCTTTTCTGGATCTGATCACTGTATTTGCTGTGTAGATCTGCATGCAACTACTTGGAGTTCTTAGGTAAGTTTCTTGTGGTTAAAAGGTCCTTAAACGTTTCCTTTTTTTTTTTTTAGGTTGTTATATGTTTGCTAACGTTGTTGTTTTTGCATGAATATCTTTAAATTCGTTCCAAAAGTTGTGGAATACAATTTTTACTGTCCATGTATTGGTTATGTGTATTCTAATTTTATCTATCCTTAAAGTTTACAAAATATGAAGAAAAAAACTAGGGCATGCAAGAAACTTAATGTTGTAGATGTACCAACCAATGATTTTACGTCAGATGGGTCGATGGTTGTGGAAGGTAACACCCAAAGTAGTGGTGTCATGTATGGGAGTGATGTAGAGGTTGGTGATGTATTAGATGCCCGTGAAACGGGTCGTGACCGTTGTTTTTATCATGCTGGTGGTGTATTAGATGCCCAGCAAGCGGGCCTTAAGCGTTCTTCCGATGATGTTTTAGGACTTCATCGCTCCTATAAATAAGCTGCCCAAAGGTAGTATCGAAAGTCGTGACGCAATGCATGTGGGTAATGTAAGCGTTAACCCAGTATTTCATGACCGCTAAGTAGCTACTGACAATTCTTTGGCTGATATTTTCGTATCCGTTGATCCTACAATTCAGCCTTGCAGAGGTGCTGATATACACTTTCAATCACTTGAGTTTCACAAAAACCATGAATTTGTTGGTCATGTTACTGTTGACGATACTGTTAGACGCAGTGAATGGCAACAGCCGTGTATCAATAGCAGCTCAAAGAGGAAATTTGATTCCGGAAATTCATCCACTGATATGGATGTTAACACCATGCGTCGTGTAAAGGAGAAAACGGCACCAATGGAGGCTTTCATTCCCATGGTTGACGTACCAACTTCTACGTCGGTGGGGTTTCCACTAATCAGGCTATGGAGAACCGAACGAATAAAATCTCATATGGTACGGAATTACCAAACAACAAGATGTTCCGCTATCGAAAAAATTACCAAACAAATGGTTCAACCTTCGCCAACCTTCGCAGGTGTAAATGTGGCAGACACGCCATCGCCGGGCGGTGTCCGTGAAACTTATGGTGTCCTCCCTACTTTGGCTAAACCTTCGATGATGTTGTAAAGGTGTCCAAAGAATTGATCGTCGTTGAAAAGGATTGGTTAAAAGGATCTGACGTCACAGGTAGTGTCCTTACGTATTTTTTTGGTTTACCATTTGTTTTACATTCGTCTGTAACCTGTAACGCCCATTGGTCTTCAATATTACAGGATATTTTCGAGGTCCGTTGCATCTTAATTTTGACAGTAATACCGTCCAATACGGTGATTGCCAAGATCTGTTAACAGCTGCAGACGTGACGGTGGCCGATGGTTTATCAAACAATGATTTAGACTTCGATGTTCCTCAGTCAGTTGCGGATACGCGGACAAAAGATTTTGGAGTTGCAGGTCCCATTACTATATCATCAATTGTTTTCTTATGTTTCAAAAGTGTTTACATGTCTGTTAATAGAATTATGTTTTCAATTTTACAGCTACGTCTAAAGATGCGTTGTATTTGGATTTCCAAACAGTAGCGTGTTTTTGCTCCACGATCGTTATCTAAAGGTATGTTCGCGTGTTGTTTTCATTATTTTTATGACACAATCGATAAGTCGTTAATGTCGTTAGTAAACTGTGTTTTTCCGAAATGCAGATCCACCGCCCGTAAATGCATATACATCTTCGTATGGTGGAGATATACCGGAATACGTAACCTTCGTTGAACAATGTAATTCCTTTTTCGCTTTGTGTTGCCTTTAATAAAAAAAATGGGACAGTATATAAGCTACTCCTATGTTATTTTTGGTTTTGTAGGTAGTCAGGATAGCGGTTTTGCAACACCAACTGTTGGGTGTCAATATGCTAGCTCAAGCATGCATTCAGTTTTTGGCACGGGTTAGTCATACATTCGTTATTATTTACTAATACTTTCATCACGTCAATTATTGACAACATTTTTTTTCCTATCGTTACCCGTTGCTTCTGCAACCATTTCTTTCTCATATAAGTTTACTACATTTTTGTTCAGGACCGCCGAAAGAGTATCGGAGATTTGGTCAATGTGATTGTGTTTGCCGTTATTGTCAAGCAAAATTTTGGCCAGAAGAAAAGCTGAGCTATTCGACTCTCACTTCAGGACCTCTTTATAATGTTTGTTGTCTTCAAGGCAGAGTCAAATTATTTACATCGCGTGATTATCCGCCAATCATTAATGATCTATATTCGGATATTCATTTTCTAGAAAATATCAGAGCATACAACCAAATGTTTGCAATGACCTCATTCGGTGCCACCGCTGACGAGTCTATTAATAATGGAGGGGCCATACGTGTTCAAAATCTCCGCCGATATATCACACAATTGGTCGACTTTGTCCCGAGCGTGAAAAGATCCAAGATTTCTACAATCGTATATATACGACACGGTCAACGAAGTGGCTAATGATTGGCTCATTTCAATAACAGTTCGTACACAAACCTCCGTCCAGATATTGTGCAGGCGTTGATTAGTTTCCTAGATGAAAATAACGCCTTGATACAGTTGTTCAGAACCGCAAGGGACAAGCTGCAACAAAATCCAATCCCAGAATTTAAAGTTAGACTTTACAGTGTTGCCAAAGGTTCACAGTATGATGTTCCAACCGCAGACAGCATAGGTGCTATTGTATTTGATGATACTCTGGAGACCGAAGCTGATTTTGACGTAATCATTGAGACTCATGGTGGTGAACCACAACAGATCAATAAGCTACATGCAACCTATATGTCCGCCGCCTATCGCTTTTGTCTATGGTGAGCATGGGTATCACATCGCCTTAGATATTTAAATGTGGAAAGCATTTCCACCAAGAGGAAAAAGATGTCTATGAAAGCATTTTACGCGCATCAGCTTGCATGATAGGGGGTTATTATAATATTTTAACTAGGGTGGTAGATTGTTTCAAGAATATGTGGTCACCGCGCATCGCAAAGATTGAACAAAATAGGATGGATTATGTGCGTACTCATCAGGCAGATATAAGGGGAGATTATTTGGCAGGCCTATACGACGCGATTAACAGAGGAGATGTTGATGGTTCTGATGTTGGTTCCAGAATAATTTTGCCATCGTCTTTCACTGGTGGTCCTAGGTACATGTATAGTCATTATCTTGATGCTTTAGCAATATGTCGTGTGTATGGGAATCCTTCGTTTTTTGTTACGTTTACATGCAATACACATTGGCCCGAAATACAAGATTATATGAGACCATATCGTCACCTAACCGCGCCGGCTGCACTGTATGTGGTGGATGTGATTTTGAACGTAAAATTCATGACCTCATCAAGTATGTACGTGAACGGAGGCTCTTCGGATCAATAAACGCAGGTACACATGCAACGCTTTGTAATGTGGCATTTATATAACAGCTTTTCACTGTAATATAGACAGCTATTTGATACTTTCTTAAATATATGTATATCCTCACAACCTTTTTTTTTATCGACTGGTATGAAATTTGTACCGATCAACAAATGCTCCCCTTGGAACTCATCCATTCTTCCTTAATTTTTTTTGCAGTGCTATACACTGTCGAGTTTCAGAAACGGGGACTTCCCCATTGTCACATGTTATTATGGATCGACAGGCCCGGCAACGCTATGACGCCTGCAGAGGTCGATCGATATATTAGCGCAGAATTTCCAGATCCTGAAGATGATCCTGAAGGATTCAGGGTGGTGTCAGAATTTATGGTCCATGGCCCATGTGGAGATGCTTTTCCTAACGCTGCGTGTATGCAGAATAGAACGGGTTGCAAGAAATATTTTCCCAAAGAATACCGTATTTCTACATTCATTGATAAACTGCACGTACATTACCGGAGAAGAGATATTCATATTGATCAAAGGCGTGGGTGCGCGGGCCGACAACGCGATGTTGTTCCCTATAACCGCTTTTGTGTATGGCGCTTTATGCACATATAAACGTGGAGTATTGTGGTTGGACGATGTTGATCAAGTACTTATTTAAATATATTTCTAAAGGCACGGATCGGATTGTCGCCGGATAACCCGTCACACTTACCACCGGCGAGACTTTATCCACAAAGATCAACGCCAAATGTCTCTATACAACGACCGTTGACGAGATAAAAATTTTGTTGATGCTAGGTATATAGGTCCTCATGAGGCGTCTTGGAGGATTCTCTGATTCGATATACATAGTAGAGATCCCAGCTCGATTCTTGCAAGACACTTAGAAGATATGCGACGGTTGCTTTCCGCCGCCGCCAAACGATCCAAATGTTCTAAATAATCCGGTCAAGGAAACGACATTAACGGAATGGTTGGCGCTTAATGATTCATTTCGATCGGAAGACATCCGACATATTTGGAATTCCTTCGTAGTTTGTGTGGTCTAAAAGCGATAAAGTGTGGTCTCCTAGACGAGATTTGAATAGGCTCGCCATTGAAGGCTCACGACGCGCATCCAAAGACCGGCGATTTATTTTATCAACGAATGCTCTTATGTCATCAAAAGGTTGTAGATCGCTCGCAGAATTCGCACCGCCAACGGACACACATATAGCACGAACAGAGTCATGCGAGGCTATGGGTTTATTACAAGATGACCAGGAGTGGATAGTAGCACTGCAGGAATCTTCTGTTACCGCAACAGCTTCACAGCTCAGATCATTATTTTCACAGATCCTATTGTTTACAGATGTATCAAACCCGTTAGCTTTGTGGCATATGTTTTGGACGCAAATGTCGGACGATATTCCAAGAGTATTATCAGAACTTTGGGGTATACACCGTTTATTTTTGAACGATCCAGACCTACAAGGCGGAGTTTTATACGAGCTGCAGGTGCTATTAGCTACGCACGGGAAATCGCTAAAAGATTTTGGCCTTCCTGTTCCACCACCGGACCTGATTAGAATCTTTAATAATCGAGCTGTTATGGAAGAAAGAAATTATAATCGTGCAGAAATGGATGCGGAAAGTAGGAGGTTATTCCCACAATTGAATCAAGCGCAGCGGAGTATATTTGATACTATTATGCACGCAATTACGTCATAGAAACAAGAGTTGTTGTTCGATATGGCCACGGGACTGGGAAAACGCTTCGGAAAACGATTATCACTACACTTCGCGCATGTGGAAGATAGTATTAGCGCCGCTTCGTCGGTATAGCATCATTGTTGCCGCCTTCAGCGTAATCGCGCACTCAAGGTTCAAAATACCTTCCGCCTAACCGATGAGTCGGTGTGCACGATTAAGAAAAACACTCAATTGGGCGAGTTCTCAAATGATAACATTAATAATATGGGACGGCACCAATGAATGAAAGAAAGTGCTTCAAGCCGCGATGTAACTCTTAGAGACGTTTTTGATACCCCGGTCGCTTATTTGGTGGAAAGTCAATAATATCAAGGGGGACTTTAGGCAAACGCCCCCATTAAGAAAGGTGCTTCTAAGGATGTCATCATTGCGCTTCGATAGTGCAATCATATCTATGGCCACATTTTAGAATTGTTTTCTTATCGAGAACATGCGTCAGAGACCGTGTATGTCGATTCGGATGCATGTGAAATAGAAGACTTTTCCGAGTGGTTATTGAATATAGGTAATGGTAGCGCTGGTGAATATGACGAGACGAACCACAAAATACTAAGTGGTGCGATCCCGAAAGATACCGCTTCCTTCAAATGAAGAAGGCCCACACGCTTAATTGACTTCATATACGATGCTCCATCGATGGTAACACCAACAAAGAATGTCGCTTCAACAAAAGGCAATCGCTTGCCCCAAAATGAAACAACAGACTTGATAAATGATCGCGTGCTCCAGAGGGTTCCGGAAGTTCGAAGTTCTATACGAGTGTCGACGACGCTGTACCAGTTGGTAACGACGGTGGTGCAACAGAATTACTTTACCCTATCGAGTACCTCAATTCAATGAAGTTTCCAGGCATACCGCCACATAAACTTGAGCTTAAAGAAGGTGTCCCTGTAATGCTTTTACGAAATTTAAATCTAACTGGAGGATTATGTAATGGAACGCGTATGATTGTTACTCAACTTCTCACACGAGTCGTTGAAGGGAAAGTCATTACGGGCACAAGAATTGGGGAAAAAGTGTTCCTTCCAAGGATTGTATTAACTGTCAAAGAAGAAAAGATGCCCTTCATATTCGTGACGAAAACAGCTCGTCAGCTATGTTACGCGATGACGATCAATAAAAGCCAAGGCGCCGTTAGAAAAATAGGCGATATCCGCCGAACCGATATTCGGACACGGGCAATTATATGTGGCATTATCAAGAGCAACATCACCTAGAGGTCTAAAATTTGTTGTAGGAAACCATCCAGAAAGGCCTTTTAATACCACAAAAATATAGTCTACACCGATTTCCTCAATCAAATAATGCTGCGCCAGGTTTTTCAAAACTTTTCTTCCACTATTTGTTAGCGTACAACACGTACGTGTCTGAATATAATATTATCGATCCAGAAAGTAATTAGAAATACCATTACAACTTGCACAGCGACACCACTTTACTCATTAGTTACCCGTTGTATTCCAATAATATAAAATACGTATGTCCTATACTCACCCACTGCATTAATTGATTAGCAATAACATAGACTAACACGCGCACATAACCGCATGCATTTTTGTGTAGACGGCTCGCTAATTTCATGGCGCCTTTCTAAAGTCTACATGAATCTTTCTAATTTTAAAACTATGTGCAAAGTTAGCGCTAAACAAGCTACTGAATTTCAAATGTCAAAGGAAGGTCATGAAAAGGATCCGGTAACAGACGAGTTTCCTACACAATCCTAGGATAAAGGCAAAATGGCGGCAGTAGAACCTCACCCGGCTGCACTTCAGCCGATAACGCCTATTGACCCAAAGGATAAAGGGAAACTTCCTATGGTTAAACCTGACGTTACAAATATTGCCAACTTAATAGCCACTGACCCGACTAAATCCCTAGAAGCCAAAGTCTATCGTAAATGGATTGCAAGAAATATCCCAAACCCCACTCCAACCGATTTATGCTTCATACTACTTGATCGAGAGGTAATACAAATCTATTCCAAATCATAAAAATATATACAACGGTCTTAATAATGTCTATAACGTTTGCCAACACAGGGGAACGCCGTGCAAGCAAATGTGGAAGTACGAGATATTCAACAATTTCAATCAAGTATGCAACTGAACTCATGCTATAGAATCTACAGGTTCGGCTCAAAGACAACAGAGAGCTGGCAACGCACCTTGAGAAACGACACAACACTCCTTTTCGGAAAGCTTACGTTGCCTATTGAGATCCCAGATGACGGGTTCGCCAATCATTATTTTGACTTTGCTGCTTACAACGAGCTTGGGACACGAGCTAACAACCGCGAATCGATTCTGACAGGTAAAATTTATATATTCTCTGCAAAAAAAAAAAAAAAAAAAAAAAAAAAACCAACATAACATTTGGATACGCATACGCACTATATTGGCATTATTCAAACGTTAGCGTAATCAAGGAATTTGGAAGTCCAACAACGAATAGGACACTCCGGAAGAACATACAAATCCGTAACCTCAAGTAAACACTAACTCTTACTTTTAAAAACCATTAGACTAACATAACGTTATTGAAAATGTTTCGCTTTCTTATCGGGAAACAACATTACGTTAAGTTTATGGAACGACATGGCTATCAAGTTTGAAATGGATGTTGCTACGCAATTAGAGCAGCCGGTCATAATAGCTGCCAGCTCCTGTATAGTCAAAAACTTTGCCGGAACTTTGCAACTTTCAGGAAGTACTGCGACAAGCTACTATCTCAACCCAGACATACCAGAGGCAAACCACATACGTGCCGTGTAAGTACAACAACCATAATACCTGAACGCTGATAAGAATTTATAAATATTGCTCTATACACTGACAAACCTTATATGCAGATATAATGCCTTACTCGCCCAGTTGTGCCGCTAACGTTTCAAACCACACAGCAACAACAAGTGCAGCAGCCAAACATTGAACTGCCATTGACAATCGCAGAACTTCGCAAATAAGTCCCAAGATCGTTATGGTAATCTACACACTTTCTCCATACATTATAAAATTGAATGATGTAATCAAAAATATATAAAACAAAGAAGAAGAAAGTTTTACCATTGAAGGCGCTATAACAAAGATAAGAAAATACGGAATGGTACATGAACAGATGCAAGGTCCGCAATGTAAATATCGAAGACCAACGTCCTCATTGGCATTGTCAACAATCCATGATGTATACAGTTCCAATTATAGTACGTAACGCTTTTCCACAATCTATAAATACAAATTGTCACCTACAAACATAACGACTCATACCCGTTAATTATTTGCATGCTTTCGCCATCGCTTTAAGCATTGTTACAGACGCCACAGAACTGTTATCATCGCTTGTTTCACCACGTGCCCATTCACTTTACCGCCTTGCATAGAAGTGGTCACACATATCGGATAGAAACCCCTACATCCCGCCTCCAATAATCGAGACCTAGAGAATACAAAGCACCGCTTCAAGGTACATTTCGAACAGCACCGTAAGGATTACCAAGAGTAATTCTAGACCACGCGAGGAAGCGACACCAAGACTACTCCCCGCAATTGAAATCAAGGCGCTTCTTCAACCGCAGCCGACCGTTGAAGAACAACTTCCTATCACGTAACTCCCGACGTAAACCTTAACTCCACCCCCATCATCAACAGACGCTCCGGAAAAGAAATCAGAACCACTACCGTTATCGACAACCAGTATCAAAAAACAACTCTTCCAACCATTACCAGAGGACGAAGACAAACGCGAACCCAAAAAGCCAAAGACAGATTAACCGGTAACAAAGCACGCCCAGTTCAACAAGTGAAAAATCTTTTATATAACGGCTCTATAAATGATGTAAAAACGGTTTCTAGAATGTTGTGGGTACTTATAAACCGATAACCTACAACAAGTATATATATGTACATAAATGTAGTAGATGACTGTCAGTACAAGATAGCCAACCGCACATTTTGGGAAACTCTGTAACACGTGTATTATGTGGTTGCAAAAATATATATAAATCTATCGTTGTGGTATCTGAATGCCACAACAATTTTCAGATACTATAATACAAATTAGCTTACTCATCCTAATATTTCTGCGCGCGTCCATACCAAATTTCAAAACTTATAAACTATAAAAGTTAATTATACAAACAATAACAAGTATATAAGAATGGTAAAACAAAATGGCAAAACAAATAAAAAAACGTCACGTCCTAAATGAACTGACGAAAACACTCTACACCATATAGTTACATTAAATCGGTAGTAATGGGTGAACTAAAATGACCGACAAATAAATTGTACCGAAAGATAATGTAAAAATTCAAACACGGCCACCATATATTTAAGTAACTATTAGCACAAACATAAGAAGAAGTAACGACGAATTAAACTACTCACTGATACTACAAAGAAGCTTAACAGAAATAAAACAGAACATTCAGGGATCCCACAACCAACAAAGTGCTTCATCGAAACATTCACATACAAAATCTAAAGTAAGTGCCCAAAACCTTAATTACAACATCAACAAAGGGATGTAATAACCCCAGATGCCCTTCAACACGCACTGGTAATGTCATGACAGACAGACCTTCTATGAAAACAAACTCAAAACCAATCACACCACAAATACAAAGATAATAAAAATTACATAAAACAACCATAAGTTAAACATTACGATTTTCCATTCACAAAACATACTTACAAATACTTCAACTCAAGGGATGCACTATCAGCAACAAAACAAAACTGTAACCCGTTAAAGATTACATACACCCATTGACTGTACATATGCTAAGCATCCTAATACAATACCAATACATTTATACCAACAACCTAACTAACGATAGACCAATATTACCATTAACCTAGAAACACCTAACACCAAACAAACTACCCCAAAAGTATACTAACCATCCGAGGCCCCTTCCTCCAACTCCATGAATAGTACCTGCTTCTCCTTCTCAGCTATACCATCACGAATAGCATCAATCAAAACATTAAGAGCGAGGACGGTCTGACGATCAACACGTTTAAGCTCCACCAACCCTTCCAAACCGGCGACAGCTTTTTCATTGAAAGGCCCAAAAGAACGAGTCTCCACAATGTCGCTCACGCTTATGAAGTTTCCCAATCAATTGGTTACGCCCCGCCCATGCGACCCACAAAATTACGGTCCTCACACACTTCATCGCTAAACAGAACTTGTAGGCGCCGCGAGATCATCGGAACCACCACCAACCATGATTTCTTCGATATTGGGTTTCGTGGCCATCCGAGAATACACAATCACGAAAAGTACACCTAACCTACTTAAACATAATTTTATTAGCTTTTATAAAGTAAAAACCTACAAAATAAAAAGCCCATCATGATTACACAAACCCCATGAAAGAGAAAAAAAGGCTGGTAAAGTTAAAGTTAGCCCAAAAAATACCACATCTACATAGTAATTAGTTCACTTTTAAAACCGGTTATATTAGACTTATCCGTGTTACCTCAAAAAATAAAACAAACAAACCAAACTCACAACCGTAGTGATCAACACCTATGTGCCAAACCCGAAAACGGAAAAAAATATAACATACCTACCGCCTAAAAAACTTCACTTTCAAATCGTCACGCAACGCGACGGGTCATCACCTCGTAATCACACATACAATAATAAAAACATAAACTTACGAGTTAAGGTTTGTGAATTTAACCCGTATCAAACACGTATGTATAATTTAGTTGATGTCGGTAATAATATTCTTTGAAAGTTTTATCCATCACAAACACAGTATGTTTCCTATATGCAACAAGTACTAATAGGGGTAGAGTTTGACAGAATCTTGAAGAAACCACCTTGGATTGATATGATCCAATGATTCCATTTTTCTTTAACAAACAACCCAACGTTTTAATGGTGTCTATTCTCCTACTATTATTCTTCATTTCACCATCAAAATCATCTTTACATATTAACCACACGCAACATCTCAATGTCACAAACTCATTTCAATGCCTACAAACCAACAAAAAGCTTCTAAGACTCCCACACGTATTTAGCCAAGTTCTCGAGCTACCTTTGCCCTCACACGCGGATGTTCTCATCGAAGAACGACCCGAATGCTTAAAATTTGTTGCGAAAATTGGCGATAAGGCGTTTGATGGACGTGTTATGGCGCATGCTGTGAAAATTCATCCGGGTGTAACAAAGTTGTGGTTAGAGGTGGTGGCGAGGTTGAATTGTTGTTGATAAATTAGAAGTTGACGTGTGGAGGTTTCGGCTTCCTGTGAGTACGAGGCCTGAGTTGGCGACCGCGGTTGTTGTGGGACGAGAACTTGTTGTTATCGTGCCGAAAGGTGGTGGGAATAGGGTGCGGTTTGAGTCCGTAAAGTAGTCAGTGGCGGATCCGGAAATAGATTTATGCTGGTTTAGAGCAAATGTACTTTAGACTTTGGTGGTTTTAAATTGTAGTTTTTTGACTTTCTGTATGTTATTACTGAATAATGTTTTTGTATTGCTGTTTTGTAGAACCGAAACCATGATTATAATTTATAACTTATGTTTAGATTTATGCGTATATAAGATGTAGAACTCATAATACTTTCAAGATCAAAAGGTGCCGTCCATATGCATTGATGTTTAGGACAAGATAGCATAACCATTGTATATGGGGATACAAAAGAACAAGGTGAAGCCGAGCAGCTCTAAGATTATCTTTATTCATAATTTATCACAACTCAATTTTTTAATAAAATACTATTTTTTTCTTTTTTATCTACGCAACTAATACATACAATCAATCTATATCTTTTTACTATTTATCAACAACCCAGCCTATACAACCAATACATTACCTAAAAGTTTTATATATTTATTTGTCTTTTTCTAAGCCAACCGATTGGCAATCTATGAGAATATGACATGTGCCAAGGTTGGTATCATATTTGTGAATCACAAACCAACCCAAATCGTCAAACCACTTTCCTACATTTCTTCACTATTAATATAATATGCATATTTATTTGTCTTTCTCTAAGCTAACCGATTAGCAATCTATGGGATAAAAATAGTCTAAAGGACCATGACATTTACGAAGATTTGACATCGAGTCAAAATGTCAAATTAGCTTGATAATACATTTGAAAACTATATTCGATAACGAAAGTCATTTGAATAATCTACACGAGCCAGAGTTTAACGTGGAAACTAGATAAGAATTCCAGTCAAACCCTTAATATCAAAGCAAAACAAGGAAGGGGGCTCCCGCCCGCGTTGTGGCGGGTTTTATACGGTAATTCTAATTTGGTCCGTCAGCTGCTTTTTATATTTGTTAATTAAATATGGTAGCACCGAATGTGATCGCCGGGTCTTTTCACGTGTTTCTTTACGGTTTTCTGTGTGGGTATTCAGGCAATTCAGCTGATCAACTATGTTAGTTTGGTTTTTTTGATGAGACCGGTTATCAAATTTCAGAAAGGAAAAACCATATATTATTGTAAGAGTGAGAGTTAGACAAACAACGGAAATTATAAACTATAGACATTTGAGATCAGGAAGGATAAATTTATTTCAAATAAAAGTCGACTCATAGACTTTCCGTTTGTTTTTAAAGCCATGAAGGTTTTACTATTGTAGATTACGAAGAAGATTAGAACACTAAATTAGGTATCAAATATTATATAGAGCAAAGGTTCTGCTATTGTAGATTATAAAGTATTTACAAAATGAACTACTCAAAAACTCTAGTATATCACGTGACTTGACTGAAGGTACGTAGATTGTTGTTGACGGAAGTTTGTTGTGCAATCCAAGATGACCAGTTGAAGTCGTTTTGATAAGGTCGTTTTTGGAATGTGCATATTCACTTGAGCATGGAGAGTAGATGTATCAGCCACAGGAAACTTCAGCACTGAATTGCATGAGTGATACATTTGCCGCTGCTATACAGATACCTACCAAATTAATGCATGATAAAGTATTAGACGACAATGAACAACTACGCATACCACATAGTTCAGAATTCCAATGTAAAGATAAATAAGACGCGGTACATTGAGTGTCACGAATGATACCGTATTTAGTTTAATTTAGCCGTGGTGCTCGTCAATAGCTTCTGAAATAATGTATACGGTCATGAAGCAAAATTAGAAGTTTTTTAGCCATTCATCGGACCAAAAGAAAGCGTGACAACGGTCGGAAAGCTGCTGACAGTTACTCCGGCAGATATACTTTGAAGGAGGGCCTATACATGTATTGAAAACCAAATAAACACATAAGAGGAAAATTACATGACGGTGTTTATAGAAAACAACACCCGTTCGCTTTGCATAACAGAACAATTATAAAAAAAATGTTATAAGCCTACCAAACTTGGAACGTAAAATATTTTCACAAATCTTATACCTCACAATGATATTGGAGTTCACAAAACCATCTGCAACTACAGTCCACGCAACATGCAAACAGAAAAAAAAAAAAAAAACGACGAACACCCTGAAACTCAAGTAACACACGGCAATTATTTTGTTTATACACACAACAAAAAAATTGAAACGTACACTCACAAACGTTTACTTGCTATTTTATTCTCTGGTATTGAAAGTTATACCTGCTATTGACAAAAGAATCACGGATTGGTGTACATTTACCTGCTATTGATTACAGCAGAAAACTGGTTGAAAACATCGTCAAACTTACGATTCATATAACGACTTCAGAGGGTCTCCAAAATCAGCAATATATTTCCCTCGAAGTGAGCCCGACAAAAAGCCGACGGCAGGAAAAGTCATTAATGATTCTTATTTTCTTATCTGTTTGTTAAGTAAAGGGATAACGAAATGGAATGGGACAGTCATTTGAAGATGAGAAAGAAAATAAGTGTCAAAACATGTATAATATCCTGGTAAATGCCCAAAATAAATATGAATCTGAACACCATTTTCACTATTCATTATAGTGACATGGCCTTCTTTATGACAATAAGCAAAATATACACTAGCAGCAGCCTTATAGTGAAACCGACGAAAATAATCCTCTGCCTACAGTCTCCAGCTCTGTATAATTAAAGAAACGTGAAAAGAAAACCAAAAGCCAAACTATTAAAAGAGATAGGGATATAACCATTGAAGACGTCATCTCCACCAGGACAGCTGATACAGTAAGCAGCAGGTTTCTTCTGTTTATCGTCCCTACAACTTGAACACCGGCAAGACAGTTGCAACATTAGTATAAAGATGAGAAAAAAATGTTAAACAAAAACAGCGTTAAAGAAAATGATAATAAGTATGCAAAAGAATAACACCAACCGAACACAAACTACATATAAACCTCTGCAGGTTCCGGAAGATATGTGACGACGATGGAACCTATAATCGGATAACTATGAAAAGAGAGTCGGTTCAAGAGTTTTAAAAGAAAAAAATACAAACGGGCCTTTACAAATTGCTGATGCACTAAAAATGAGCCCAACACAAAATTGTTATTCTATTTTTTTAGAATATAAAATGGAACCGGCTCCGCTGCTATAAGACTACGCCAAGACGCACTCAACGGGAATCACGATTAAAATTATGTAGCTCATACATGTTCTGTTTTCTGATAAGAATTTATATTCGGATCGACAGAAAGCCTAAATCAGTCATAAGATGAACTTACGTAAAGAGAAACGGGAGAGAAAAAAGGAGGTGGCAAAATAATTTGCACCAAATTTACTTGTACGACATCCTCTCGTGGCTCACATATTTCTTTAAGTAAGTCTACTTTATGAATGATTTTGGCTTTCTGCCGAGCCGAATAGTAACTGCTATGAGAGAATGAGTGTTGGAATTTCCATTTTCATAACACACATGTAAATGCAAGAAGCTAATGATCCAAACTCGTGACCGACTTGCGTACCAAATTGTTACACATGTCTGATTGGTTAAGTGATTTCAGCCTCTAGACAAATATACAAAAACGATAAGCTGAAACTAAAAAAACGGAAGAGTAATTTCAATCAATAAAGTTTAGAATGCGTTACTCTCCTATTGCAGTTGTGGTCAAGAAAGGTAAGTTTTTTATGACATTCTTTAGCTTCTGAATGTTGTTATGAGCCAATATAATCCTTTGCAATTCGAGCGCCTGCAGTAACGGATACAAATCCACATAATGAAAAGCGTAAGATGTCTAATATCTGCCCTTCAACGGCACACGTGCAGACTGAATAAGCATACAAAAGAAGGAACTTAAGCCTTCGTCTACAACTGAATAAGCGTATAAACTAAGTTATATTTTAATAGTAATTTACTAATATTTGACCTGTGAAACTCCCCGCTACAATATATACGGGCGAAAAAAAGATCCATAATTTGTAGTTTTAAGTAGGTTAATTTACATTACCTATGTATTATAGCGGGGAGTTTTACGTTAATTTTTGGATATTCGCAAGCAAAGAACGACGATGACGATCGATGATGTAATACCCTAGGCAAATCCCATCGGTTTGTGGCGCGGAGAGATGTTGAGATCATAAGATAACATTCGCCTTACAATGACACAACGCGTTTTGTGGTCTCTGCGAGTGGAGTTACGAGGAACCGGCGGTTAAGCGTGCTCGTGTGAGGGTAGTCTTGGCTTGGGTGACTCGCCGAAGTCTTCAAACGAGGCCACAAAACAAAGCCGTGAGCTCATGCGAAAAGCGGACAATATTGTTGTCGGATAAGGCGGGGTGTTACAAGTGGTATCAGAGCCAGGTTTCCATATTTAGTAACTTATCTAAAGTTAAATAATGAAAATGAGTGTTATTATGATTTAATGATCATTTATGATAAGTTACAAAAGTTTAGGGTTTAAAATGTCAATAATGTAAAGTATAGGGTTAAAAGTGTAAATATAGCAAGTTTACTCATTTTACTTATTAAATCCATTTAGTTACTATATTAACAAGTTAATCCATCAAGTTTCATAATTTACAAAACAACCCCTTAACTTTATTAAATCATGTAATTACAAAACCCTAGTTTTAGCTTATGATTACGTATTCGTTCTAAACCATTTTAGCTCGGTTATTACGAGGTTATAATGCTCCTTATGTGATAACATTTTAATTCGACACATCCCTTCCAAAATCATATTGTACCCCCATGATTAAATCAAAACAAACCCAGAATCATTCGTTATCAAATCCATTAATCACATAATGATAATCATATTTTCGTAAGCTCATTAAACCCTTAACCAAAACATATATGAGTCGACAATATAGAGAGACCCAAATTCAGTTTCGTATTCATATTAACATGTCATATATCATTAGAATCATATACGTTAAGAGTCATGATTTTATGTAGTCTATTACATCATTTTATGTTACAAACATATTCATTATTTTATGTGATTCATTTTCGTATAACAAGCCCTAGAATGGATATCCATGGCCACGAATTAAACAAGAAACAAAGAGGAAGATACGTTGAGATGGTGATACGTTACCTAGTAGCGTGTCGTGACCAAGGAACAAGAAACAAACCACCACGATCAAAACCAAGCCTCTAGGCTTAACCAAACCCACGGCCAAGAAAGGACACCCACGACCTAGCTTCAATTCGACCCAAACACGATCACCACGTCCACCAATCGATCACACACGATCACAAGCCTCCTAGGAACACTTTTCTTGGTTGGATTTGGGATTAAAATGGAGAAATTAAATTGTGGCCGCCACTTTTGATGAAGAATAGAGCTTTAGGGTTTACTTGGTGTTTTTGAAATGAAATGGAAAGGATAAATGAGAATTAATAAAATTGATTTTGAGAGTAAATGGGGAGTGATTTGTGGCCGGCCATAGGAGGGGGAAAAAGACCAATTCATTGACTTTCCATCTTATCTCTTAATCATGTATGTAGTCTCATTTCTAGTCTAGGTTAGATGTGTACAAGTTGTAATGTTTATTTGTTACATAGAGTTTATTTACTTATGTTCTTTTAATCCATGACCTAAGTTAATTATTTTCATAATGTGTTTATATTATTGATGATTTAACTTGTTGAACGATGTTGACGTGTTTCCGAATTTGCATAATTTAAGTTTGAGGCAAAATTGTCATTTCACGATTGAGATTTTAGGGTTTTACAACTCTTCCCTCTAAAAGAAAAATTTTCGTCCTCGAAAATTGAAGTCATGCAGAGGTGCATGAGACGCACAAGTTCAAGGCGATGTAGCAATCTATAGTCTCACATGATCATAACGATTCCGGTTCCCAAAGCGTACAAAACTTATACGTAATGTGAGATGTCGGTGAGAATCTCGCAAGGAGGTGCAATTCCAAATGAATATGAAAGTTTACAAATAACGGATATGAGTCTTATTCCATTCACGCACCAACCCGGGCATTTCCCAAGACGTCGTATGATTCCAATAAGTTCAAATTACATGATCTCGGTATTATCACGCTGATCGGCGCCATAATACTTGCATCACATAACAAGCCCTTATTGTCACCATATTCGTCCGGCTCATGACAAATCACATAGCCAATATCACAAAAACATATCACGATGAGATATCAAGCAACATACCAGAAAGGCACCGTAATCGCGTACATACAACATATAACACATCAAACAACTTACCATACCACAAAGGAGAAAGCCACCAACTTACAAAACGTTCCTCATGACTCATTCAAGATTCAAAGGAAAAGCCAAATATTACCAAAATGCCAAAAGATGACGCTTCACGATTCAAACCGAGTTCTGAACAAATCAAGGAAGAGCAATGCCGATCAAAATCACATAGCAAAATATCAAACCGCCACAAACGCATGACAACAAATCGGAGTAACACCAGTCGCGCCCAAATCATGTGAAGTAGATGAACCGTCTCAGCCACCGGTTGAATCTTTTCTTCGTCGTTGCGTCTTTGGTTGATTCGTCCAGCTTCCTCCAAGAGTATCTCGATGTCTCCAACAAGACGGTCGGGTGTAAGCGGTTTCGCTTCACGAACCTCACCGGCGACAGGATCATTGCGAACGCGAGTTCAAGACCATCATCTTCGGCTCCGCGGTAGTCTCCTTCTAACGATCGACAACGGATGTGCGAAGACACAATAATAAAATCAAATGCGAAGAGAAAAACAACACAATGAAGACAAAAGATTATCAAGTCAAAACCGAACGACAATCAAAAGGAATCGAATATATCGAACAGATTTGGAAGCCTAATGTCTACCCAATCCTCACAGTCAATCCTAAGGTCAACAAGACGAAACCCAGGCTCGATACCATAATTGTAATACCTAGGCAAATCCTACATCGGCCGCGGGTACGGAGAGATGCCGGGATCATAAGATAACATTCGCTTTACAATGACACAACGCGCTTTTGTGGTCTCATCAGTGGAGTTCGAGGAACTGGCGCTTAAGCGTGCTCGTGAGTGTAATCTTGGCTTGGGTGACCTCACGGAAGTCTTCAAATGAGGCCACAAAACAAAGCGTGAGCACAGCGCAAAGCGGACAATATTGTTGCTTGATAAGGCGGGGTGTTACAAGTGGTATCGAGCCACCTCTGAGCCGTCGGGATGGTGGGGCAAACCTCATCGAGGACGATGAGTCCCTGCGGGGGCGATTGTAATACCTAGGCAAATCCCACATCGGTGTGGCACGGAGAGATCTTTGGGATCATAAGATAACATTCGCTTTACAATGACACAACGCGCTTTGGGTTCATCGCGAGTGGAGTTACGAGGCGCGCTAAGCGTGCTCGTGAGAGTAGTCTTGGCTTGGGTGACCGCCGAAGTCTTCAAATGAGGCCGCAAAAACAAAGTCGTGAGCTCGCGCGCAAAGCGGACAATATTGTTGTCTGCTGCGTCGCTGCCAGCTCGCGGCTTTGTTGCTAGCTTCATTCAAGATTAAAACTCCAAGTTAAGACATGCGTGCTGCGCGCGCGCCAGCAGTCACTGTGGCCACGCAAACGTTATAAGGCTTAATGTTATGTTGATCTCACATCTCCGCGCCACACCGGCGCGGCGGCCCGGAGATGTTGGGATCATAAGATAACATTCGCTTTACAATGACACAACGCGCTTTGTGGTTCATCGCGAGTGGAGTTACGAGGCTGGCGGTTAAGCGCTGCTCGTGTGAGTAGTCTTGGCTTGGGTGACTGCCGAAGTCTTCAAATGAGGCCACAAAACAAAGCCGTGAGTCTGCGGCAAAGCGGACAATATTGTTGTCGGACAAGGCGGGGTGTTACGATGATGTACCCTCCGAATCACTCGACGGACCTCCTTCGAGATGTGTCAAGCCCTTCCGTACGAAGACCCAAGTTAGCTCTCCGAATATTCGTGGGCGCCAAACCATTCGACACACGAAGGTTACCTACGGAATTCGCCATTCGAGCCTTAAGCCCTTCTGGGTATGGTTGACGAAGGAGAAACGGATAGAGAACCACCGACTTGGTCAAACCCATGATCTCCTTCTCTTTCCGGCTTTCCCGCCAAGTTTGAGAACGTGGTCACTAAGCCTAGCGGTTACCCACAAACATGGACGCCCATGTTCTCCGACATTTATGCAGAGGTGCCCCAACCCTATTTCTTCCACTATAAATAGGTTGGACGGGCAAGAGGATTATGGTAAGCTCATTCAACACTAATATCTTTACTTACACACACACACACACTTATACAAACATAAATCATACTCACTCACGGAGGTGGTTCGCAGGTCCAACCCTGCGTAATCACTTAACGTAGTGTCTTCGTATTTTATCCTCGTGAAAGACAATCTTGGTCGGAATATACACCCTCATACCTTCGATCACCATTGAAGCTGGTAGTGCAATTTATTGTACAATCAAGTGGCGCCATCCGTGGACACGCTTACTATTAGTCTCGTAATCACCAAGTCTTGAAACCCCAACCGATTACGCTACTTTTCCGGCATGGAACCGGAAGAGAAGATACACCTCCACCGTGTTTCTACCGGTACCTCTCAACACAACTAACACCGATAATCTCGCCCATAACCGCCTCCACCTTCACTACACGATCTCGCTTGAAACTACTCCCATACATCACGCCTCAACTTCCGCTAACCCTATTCCGAAATAAGCCCCGCCGCTGAGGCAAACTTGAAGCGTTAGAGTCCTGGCCGAGGGCTTCAGAAGAGGCAAGTTCGCAACACCGAGATGCGAAGGAACCGGAATATTCCGGTGAGGAATATGACGAAGAAATTGAGGTAGATGAAAGGCCTCGACCAATTAGCAGGGGGCGTTCGGCCCTACGAAACGGTTCTCCTTCCATAAGGAGGCCCAACGGAAAAACTGTTGGTTTTGAAGAAGATCTTGGAGGAGATCCGGGAAGAAGAGAAAGAATGCAGGGAGAAATAAGGAGTGAGAACTCCAACGGAGGAAGCAACCCGGTAGGAAATGGAGGGGTAAACTTACCCCCTCTCCTGGCTGCCCACTTAGGAAGAGAAGGGATGGGGGCTCCGATACCTCCGTCCCACGTCTCGAGTGCCTGAGGACCTCCTCCGCACTGGGATAAACCAACTACCCCTGGGGCATGAATCCACCCACCGCCGCACCTATAATACCTATCCTCGAATGGGTCTCCACAACCAGAGTTATCGCAAGTGCCATACGGACACCTTCCTATACACCCTACACAGCCGATCGGAGTAAACCCTCCGTACCAACCTCCTGCAGCCTATGCTACATTCTCACAACCATTTCCTAACCCGTACAACCCTACACCTGTTTATCCACCTCCGTATAACCCATACTATGCTGAAGCCTCTGGAGCTTGCACACCTTTTGTGAAGTGGATCGAATACTAACCTCTACCTGATGGTGTGAAGATGCCTACTCATATAGGCACCTACGATAGGAAAGGCGATCCTGACAACTTCTTACATTTGTTCGAAGGCGCTATCAAGATGGAAAAGTGGGTCATGCCCGTAGCATGCCACATGTTCACGTACACTCTCCGAGACTCTGCACGAATATGGTGGAATGGGCAAAAGGTGGGAAGCATTGTAAGCATAGATGATCTCAAGGCTAAGTTCCGATCACACTTCAGCCAATAGAACAAGTACACCAAGACTCATCTAGCCGTGCATACCATCAAGCAAAAGGACAACGAAAGCACAAGGGCCTTCGTCACAAGGTATACCGATGAAACTTTCCAAATTCTGGGGTTGCACGAGGAGCAAAGGATTTCGGTTTCGTACATGGCTTATGAACTCGGAGCTTGGTGGAATTCACGTCCAACCGACCTTCCCACCACTTACAAGGCAATCGATGGAAAGACTTACACTTGGATCGAGTCCAAGGAAGTAGCAACCAATGGAGCTCCGATCGAGCAAAGAGAGCCTCCAAAAATTCTCCGAGGATCCTCCTGGGAAGGATCCAAGAATAGGAAGAAGAACAGAGACCGCTTTACTCCTTATAACAAAGGCTCGAATCATGGACTCTTAGCAACTGGTCAAATCTCCTAGGAGATCCTTGCATCGAGAAAGCCGCAAAGTCCTTCGACCCACCACCTCGGATGTCAAGACGAAGCAAAGCCGGGGACATGTCGAAATACCGCCACTTTCACGAAGACCATGGGCACGACACCAACAAATGCGGAGAGTCAAGAGGCAAATGAAGAAGCGATGCGATCCGCAATTGACACATCCGATTAAAGGCATCAAGAAGGAAAGGAGAAGTTCTTCACACTCAAGTGAGTGGAAAGGGAACAAAAAGGAGGCTACCCTATGAAGCTCCGACATCTTGATGGTGCATGTGCATGATCCGACCTTAAAGCGGAAAGAAGCAGATGAGGAGCTGGGAAGTGTAGGAGAGATAACATTCCCGTCCATTCTGGGGCAGACACCTTCGACCGACCCCGTGGTCATCAAGGTATGGGTCTCTAACAGGGAAGTAAACCGAGCATACTTGGATTGTGGAAGCTCTTGCGAGATCATCTATGAGCATTGCTTCCTAAAGCTCAAACCATCTATACGCTCGCAAAGGATAGCCTCGAAAACACCTCTGGTAGGGTTCTCCGGCGAACATTCATGGCCCCTTGGAGAGGTACCGTTGGAAATCACTATAGGAAAAGGGCCCTTATCCCAAACGGAAACACTCACCTTTGTCATAGTCGTCGATTCTCCTTACAATTTGCTAATAGGAGAACTACTATGCAAAAGATGAGCATTGTAGTTTCCACCATTAAGTTCCAAAATTCTTTTGGAGTGGAACTGCTCATTCTAATTATGGGGCGGATAAGGAGTATATGGTGTAAACAAGGTCAAAGACGGGCGGTGGAACCTCCGATGGAAATTCTAAGCTGTACGGATGCAGAAGAACGGGTCGTAGTAAATCCTAGCTACCCCGAACAGACAGTGGTGATAGGAAAGCAACTCCCGACGAATTTCAAGGCGAAGCTTACAGAGCTCATATGGACTAACCTTGATATTTTTTCTTGGAAATATTCTGACATGACAGGAGTCCCAAGAACATTGCTAGTAGATGGAAAGCCCTTCGCACGGAGCACAAACTCAATGAATACAAACATATCGAGCCCATAAAATGTAAAAGAAGGAGCCTAACCCCGAAAGAAATGTTGTCAGCTATAAGGAAGTCAATGAATTGACATAAGCATGCATTCTAAGGAAGTTAAATATCAAACTGGGTGGCCAACCTACCATGGTAAAAAATGATGGAGGGTGGCGCATGTGTGTTGACTTTACCGACATCAACAAAGTATGTCCAAGGATCGCTACCCTACCGTAAATTGACCGAAGGTAGAGTCTTTAGCATGCTTCCGATTGAAGTGTTTCTAGATGCCTATAAAGGGTATCATCGATCCAAATGGCAAAGGAGGACGAGGAAAAGACAGCCTTCTATAAAAGCAAAGGTATCTACTGTTATAGAAAAATGGCATTCGGATTGAAGAACGCAGGGGCAACATACCAACGACTCGTAGATAAAGCCTTCAACTAGCAGATAGGCAAAAATCTCGAGGCATACGTTGACGACATGGTTATTAAGAGCAAGACAGAGGAGGACCTACTCCTTGACATTCAAGAGACCTTCGACCAACTTCGGGCGATTAACATGAAGCTGAACCCTAAGAAATGCTCTTTCGGTGTCGAAGAGGGGCAATTTCTAGGGCATCTGATTACAAAGCAAGGATAAAGGCCAACCCTTCTAAGGTCAAGGAAATTACGGATCTCCAAGCTCAAGTGTTTAAAAGATGTACAAAGCTTGAATGGGAAGCTAGCCACGCTAAGTCAATTCTTGTCGAAAGGGGTGATGATCCCTACCGCTTCTTCAAAACACTTTAAGGTCAGACGACAAGAAGACCTTTCAAGGAGCCGGATGCGAGCGCTCGCCGTAAGATGAAGGAGTTCATCGAATCCTTCCAACACTTACCCAATCAAAGGCTAAGTGTTGTTCATGTACTTAGCATCCTCAATGGAGAGCATTAGCGCGATCCTCATGGCGAACGGGACAAGAGGCAAATCCCATTTACTTTGTCTCGTGGTCTTGCAGGAGCGGTTAACTATCCAACATTGGAGAAGCTAATACTAGCTTTAATCTACGCAGAAGAAGGCTCGACGATACTTACAGCCCACCCAATCATAGTCTTAACCGACAAGCCATTCAAATGATCTTGTCGAAACACAGAATAGTCCGGAAGGGTGGCAAATGGGCTATCGAGCTTGGGGATCATGAAATAGAGTTCAAGGGTCGAAACTCTATTAAAGGGGAAATTCTTGCAGACTTATTGGCGTAAACACCTTCCGAACCGGACATAGAAAAGGAAGAGCCTAAAGCTAAAGTCACCGGCGCGGGGCGATGGAAGCTTTATATAGACGGAGCATCAAGCTCTGATGGTTCCGGAGCAGGTCTAATCTTCGGTCACCAAGGGAAGGAGCATACATATGCCCTTCTGCTTTGAGTTTGAAGCCACCAACTATGAAGTGAGTCTGAAGCCCTATTAGCGTGCCTCAATTAGCTAAAGATATGGAGGTCAAAGCTCTTGCCATTTTCGTAGATTCTCAATTGGTAGCAAATCATGTGACAGGCTCCTATGAAGCAAGGTAGCCCGTCATCAAGCAGTACTTGGATAAAACAAGGGAGATGCTGGATAGTTTCGATTCCTACACCATCCAACATGTTCGTAGGAATCAGAACAAGAAGGTAGATGCATTGAGCAAGCTCGCCTCTATGGCCTTCGCCCACCTCACTAAAGAAGTACTGGTTGAAGTTCTACCCGAAAGATCCATTATTCGTAAAGAAGTTACGGACGTGGTTCATGAAGAAGGAGAGACATGGATGACTCCCATCAGGGAGTACTTGATAAGTGGTCTTCTCCCCGAAGATCCTAAACTAGCAAGAAAGATACGGGTTAAGTCTCCACAATACCGGCTAATGGGAGAAACCTTATACAGAAGGTCGTTTCTATCACCTTGGCTTAGATGTGTCGGACCTAAACAGGCTTCGAGCATCATCGCAGAAGTTCACGAAGGATCCTGCGGCCTCCATGCAGGGCCCCGCTTAGTTGTCTCAAAGATAATGAAGATAGGATACTACTGGCCTTCGATGCATAGAGATGCTGCGGAAATCATTCTAAAATGTGATGCTTGTCAGATACATTCAAAAGTTCCCAGTCAAGGTGATACATGACAATTGTTACCTTCGCATAGCCTTTCTCCCAATGGGGAATTAATATCGTAGGACCTATGCCTATGGCTCCTGGTGGAGTCAAATTCTTATTGGTAGCAATCGATTACTTCACAAAGTGGGTTGAGGTTAAGCCTTTAGCCTCCATTACGGGAGACAGATCGAAAGTTTATGTGGGAGCACATTGTATGCGATTTGGAGTGCCCACATTATCATATCCGATAACGGCAAGCGCTTGTCAAGGAGTCTTCTATGACTTATGCCAAGGGCTCAACATAAAGCGGTCTTGGACATCCGTCTACCATCCACAAGGTAACGGACAAGTTGAGGTTACCAATAGATATATTTTCAAAGGGATTGAAAAAATACTGGGAAGAACTCATCACGGGTGGGTGGACGAGCTCCCTCAAGTGTTGTGGGCTCATAGGACACACCCCAAGTCAAGCAATGGTGAAACCCCCTTCAGCCTAACATACGAAACATAAGCGGTCATCCCTTCGGAGCTAAGTGTGCACACGGAGCGTGTGGCCACATATGATGCTTCCCAAAATGATAAAAAGGTCAGGGAGAACCTTGATCTGTTAGAAGAAAGGAGAGAGATAGCCTCCATCCGAGAAGCCATGCACAAGCATAAAATAGAAGGCTACTACAACAAAAGGGTCAGCCTTCCACCTTCAAGCACAGGGAATACGTGCTACGCTCAACAAAGGCAAGCAAAGCGTAATAACGGGAAGCTCGGACCTACTGGGAAGGACCTCGTCATCGATGAGGCCTACGACAATGGAGCCTACAAGTTGGCTACTCTTCTCGGAGAGCCTATCGACAGAACATGGAATGGTACGAACCTCTGAAAGTTCTATGTTTAAAAATGATTTATACTTTTCATTCTTGTAATTAAAAGCTTCTCATGGGAAAGCAAACATTATTGGTAGTTTTCTTAGTATTCATTTCAAGAATGATGTAATCCTCTCTACCGATTCAATGGCGAATAATACATTTCCCGCAAATCTCTTGCTTCGTTTCTTAAACACAAAGGTTTGTTCAGCCAAGTCGTTTATGAGTTTCAATTTCGAATGAGAAGGCATACGGTGTAAAAAATACCTCATTACTTAAGTCTGTCAATACATTCACATTAACTCTCCTAATAGTTTATGGCATTTATGAAAGTAAAAACATAGCCATATTACTTAAAGAATTTGAGATAGAGTGGGTTGCGACCCTCTGTCAATGATCAAATTTGGTCATTATATTCTTGGTGTTGCAATTTACACACAATGAGGTTGTTTAACCTTAGGTTGTAAAGTTTAAGCATTGGAAAAATAGGGTAAGAGAAGTTGACAAGACAAAAATAATTATGTGTGTGGGATATCTTCCCACACCGTGGCATTCAAAAGAAGGACTAACGCCCTTATACCTGCATATGAGGCTGGAGCCTCATTCAAATTACCTTGGCCAAGGCCATACATCACAAACAGTAAATTGTTTTAAGAAACAAGACAAACATCATAAAGAAACATTAAATTGTCTTAAAAGGGTACATGCTACCCTTGGAACCAAATTACTGCCAACAGGGCAACCTTCACTCAGGCTTCTGAGGAGATGGAGTAGGAGATGGAAGAGCTGAGGCAGGCTTTGTGGAGACCGTCTTCTTGGTTGGGGTGGCAGGCTTGATCTTGCGAGGCTTCTTTGAGAGGAGGTCTTCAAGAGGTTCCATGGGGTCTTTAGTAGCTTCAGCCAAGAAGGGGTACTCTGCGGTTGCAAACGCATTTTCCCGCATCTTCATATTCAACCTTTGATGAGGGACGGTAGCACTCAACTTTGGAGAGGTCTACGGGTTTACCTGTTTTAGCCACTTCCTCCAAAGCCAAACACCGTCCATGGAAGATAGCTGCCTTGATGACTTTCCACATCGCAGCTCCCATCTCATCACTATGATAGAGTTCCATGGCTATGTACGACACCACCTTTGACACGACCTCAAAGACGGTCCTTTGGAGCATTTTATACCTCATCCGCAGCCATCAATCTCCTCCTCAACTTTACCTCTAGCTCTCCAAGCCTAACCTCTCACCTTCCAAGCCGCACACTTTGCCTCTAACACAACATTTTGGCCGGTAAGGCTCACAACCTTATCCTCCTCCAACTGAGTTTGCCACAATCACCGTCAACTCGCTATCTTTTCTGTGTTGGGAATAAAGCTAACAGCTACCACCGATAAGTCATGGAAGACATCGCTAAAGATTACACTAGCAAGTGGAAACTCATTACCACCGCCAAGACATTATTACCATCGCTATTAGGATAATTGTTATGTATCCGTATTGATAAGTATAGAAAAGATCTTGTGTATATTCTATATTGTTAGTATTATACTTATCTTGTAAAGGACTCCTTGTGCTATAAAAGGAGATCCTAGGTCATTGTTTAGAGTACGAAATACTCACGTATTATTCATATAAGCTTCAAGGTGTAACCCTAGTGATAAGCAAGATCACTCATATTATTTCTTAATAATATTGGAGCTTTGTGTTAAACTGTTCTCACTTACATTACATCATATAAACCATCTTCTAAGTATTACTAAGTATATTCCCGTGCTTATTAATATAACTCAAAGTATCACTAACACAAGGTGTGTGTTTAGATCCATCAAGTGGTATCGAGCGAAGGTTCGATATTTTGATTTAGAAGATCCAAGGAATAAGCTTAACCTACTCACTCAAATCAATGGAGATGGAAAACAACCAAATCAACTCGCCCAAGGCTTCCTAAGCTCAAACTTAATGAGTTTGAGATGTGGAGGATAATGATTGAGCAATACTTTCTCATACAAGACTATGCTCTATGGGAGATCATCCTAATTGGTGATTCCTTCAAGTCTCACATACTAAGATCGAGAAAGTTGGTGACACGTGGTTGTAACAATTTCGTACCGAGACTAATGATGAAAGAGCAAAGAAGAAGAATGACCAAGGCCGAAGTTTGTTACTAATGACTCTTCCTAAAGACTGCATCATTGCTTTCAAAGAAGTACAAGACAACAAAAGAACTTTTGAAGAGATTTGCTCGGTGTTTGGTGGCAATGATGCTACTAAAAGACTCAAAAGACATTGTTGAAGCAAAGTTATGAAAACTTCTCTGCTTCAAGCAATGACTCACTTGACAACATCTTCACCAAACTCCGTAAGATTGTCACACAACCGATCGTGTTTGGCATTGAGGTAGAAAAGGAAGACCTCAATTTGAAGTTTCTAAGAAGTTTGCCTTCCGAGTTTCATACAAATGTTACAATGGGGAAAATAAACCGTAGATTGAAACTATGAAGCTCAATGATCTTTACAACAACTTCAAACTCATTGAACAAAGATTGAAGAAGGCAGGGAAACTTGGTACAAGCTCTAGCAGCTTGGCATTGTTGTCAACCTCTGTTGACAAAGTGATTCTTCAAGATGACAATGATGATGATTTTGCCACCGCTTTGGTTCTACAGCTTCCATCGGTAATGCTAGTGTTACCACCGCAGTTCAAAGAAGAAGGTTGTTGGTATTGAGATCCTACCTTTATGCTTTTATCTCCACTCAAGTTAATAGCTCTATATTAACTCATGAAGACATAGAGCAAATTGATGAAGATGACTTGGAGGAGATGGACATAAAGTGGCAAATAGCTCTTCTTAGCATGAGGGCTAGGAAATTTACAAGAAGATCGCAAGCCAATTCACATCAATGGTGGTGAAACCGCAGGTTCGATAAAAAGAAAGTAGAGTGTTTCAATTGTCACAAGTTGGGGCATTTTGCTAGAGAATGCGTAAGACCAAGGAACCAGTGACAAAAGGTCTACTTGGTACAAGCAAAAGAAAGAACCAATTGTGGAAGAACCAAAGGCAATGTCGGCAATTGATGGTGTGAGCTATGATTGAGTTTCATGGTCGATGGACAAGAGGAACAACCTTCGATGTCGCTCTTGTGTCTACGTAACATGCTCTCATGGCTTTCTCTCGACTCGAGGTACAAAACTTTGAAAGTTGTTCTAAAACATGTAGGGCTTCTAAAGAATGTGAAAGGCTTAATGAATTATTTGACAACCAAAGAACAGAGTTGTATGCTGCTAATTATATTGTGTCAAACCTTAGAAGAGGCATAGTTGTATTAGAAAAACAACTAGAGCATTATAGAGCAAATGAGTCAAAATATAATGATGATATGATTATTCTTAGAAGAGAGATAGATCATAAGACAACAGTGAATGAGGCATTAAAAGAAGAGTTTGAAAACTTAAAAAGATAAATGAGAATGTCAATTTATCCGTTGACACCGTTATTATCGCCTAAGTCAATTGATAAAATTTGGAATGCTCAAATTACTAGTAAAGTTAAGTCCGTATGGGATACAACACCGCTCCTCCACCACTAAGGGTGTTCCATCACCTCCGGCATAGATTTAGCTCATACAGTCTAGAGGAATTTCGTGATCCGAATCTTGAATATGGTCCTCCCAAATTTGTGAAAAGTGGGAAGAGGTTAAGCATGAAACCGATGTTTTGAAAGTGCTAGTGACTCATCCGTTGTAGATGAGAATGTTAAAAAGAATGTAGAGGCTTCTATCCCAAAAGTTGTTAATACTATTACAGAGGAACCTAGGAAACAAGTTAACAAACCTAGATCAACTGTGAAGGTATGCCGAGATGTATAGAACAAGTCATCAACTCCTGGGGTAACCAGAGGAGTTGGAATCATGTCAAATCTCAACAACTAGGTAGTGATTTTGTGATGTACAATAAAGCATGTTATATCTGTGGTAGCTTTAATCATTTACATGCTAATTGTGACTATCATGTTGGGAGAAGGGAAGTCCATGGGAATAAAAGGGTGGAGTCAAACATATTTCAAAACAATGTACACCCTAATTCACACAGCAAAATGATCCCAAGAGCAGTTCAACTAAGAAGTGGTCTTAAAACTTTTGCCATCGCTAAAACTCATAACACCGCCACCCTAAATCACCGTTACAAGTGCAAAATCCAAAACAACTTTTGCAAAATCTGCACAAACAGGAAAAGGTCTTTTTCGATAAAAGGGTTAAATATAACCAACAAAGTGGGTACCAAAATCTAAACCAAGCAGCTACTACTCGCTCAATCAAAAGTTCCCACCGCAAGGGTTGTAAACAAGACCAGGGTAACATGGGAAATGTCAGAAGGCCTCAAAGACGTTGGGAATGGAAACCTAAAGGAATTACCTCTACAACCAATCCCAATGGTGTATCAATGACCTTTGATAGATTTAACTATATTGATACACGAGGCGATCCAAGTCAATCATGGCTTGGGTCCCCAAAGGAAACTAACTCCTTTCTTATATGTGCAGAACATCCAAGGACAAAAGATCGATCAAGGCTACACAGATAGTGGATGTTCAAGGCACATGACCGCAACAAGTCCTATCTCTCGATTTTGAACATTATGATGGACATGATGTCGCCTTTGGAGGTGGAGTTAATGGAAAAGTTAATAAAGGGTTATCAAAACTTGTAATCAACACAAAGCTTTTTGCGTATAAAAGAAGTAAATCACAACCAAGATGATGCAAGGAATTTAAAGTTAAAGACATGGATTCTTATTATTATCAAACAAATCTGCACATAGAGTGCAGAGGGTACATCCATTAGTTACATACAACCAGCATAATTACATGAAAAGAAAACAGAAAACATCATTCAACTACCAACTGATGACACCAGCTTCACATCCTACCCCAACCCTACCCCAATCTAACCACCAACTACCACCTAAGGCTTCTTAGGAAAGGCCCACTCTGGCATCACTTTAGGCGCCCTTCGCCTATCAATCACCCTGTACACCTTGGGCATGCTAGCCCAATCACCTTTCCTCCGACAAAGGTGAGGATGATGAAGGACCCTCCGTGGTGGTACTGTCAACAATGGTAGAGAAGGTGGTGCTTGCAGCTCTCTCGATGGAAGGATTGTAGCAAGGGAGGAACCACAAGGACTCTAGAAGTCGTTTCATCATCGACTCTTCATAAGGAGACACATAGGAACTTATGTCCGAGCTGTCCTCTTTGATGATGGCATCCCGAGGCATTGGTTGAAGTGATGATGGACCAAAGAATCAAAGGGTAGTGCTCATGGCCAAATGAGTTCTCTTTCTTGAAGAAACCTCTTCAAACACCTCTTTCTTCACTCTACCGGATTGTTCGAACATAATGCCAAACACTATCATCCCAAACACTATCCGAAAATGAGTCACGATGAGACATTGATAGGGTTTGAATGACTCATGGTGATTTTGGAGAGAAGTAAGTTTTGAGAGAGAAATGTTTTGGAGTATGTGTGATATGAGTGGTTTGTGTGTTATAGATGCTTAAATAATTGTTGTTGGATTCAGAAGTTAATGTGGGAAGGTGTAAGTTGTTGAGGAGTAAATGAAGTCTTTGACTTTGGTGGCATGATAAATGACTTGTAGTTGACTTGTTGACTGGGTGGTTTAGTACTGTTTTAACCACTGCCAGCAGAAATTTTATTCACTTCGAGTTATTTACTAATCACTACTAACCTTAACAATGCTTTCAGTGTGTGGTTTATGTTTGTGATATGCATGTATGAAGGATTATTTGTATACATTGGAGTTGTTGCTGTTTAGTGCTTGTATTTTTGGTTGTCCACTAATCTTTATGCGTAGAATTATGCCTAATAAAGGAAACTATAATGCAAGCAAGGTAAAAGTTACTCTCACAAGGGAAAAAGTAAAACAAAGAAACTTTATTCCATTCATGAAGAAGATTCATTACATTCTAAGAGAGTGCTACCAACCACAATCAAAACACAAAAGATAACAATCTAACACATCCTACATCCCTACACCCTACACCGCCTACTCCATTGGCTTCTTGCCCTTGCCCCGATAGTCATGCTTGTTCTTCCGTGCTCTTTCTCTTGTTCTCAAAGGTTGATCGCATTCTTGGACAAGCAAGACCAAGAACTTGTGAGGAGGGCCTTGGTAATCTTGCGTGCTTCTGCGTATGGATATCCGCTTCATGTTTGAGAGAGTGTTTCCAATGCTTTTGTCGAGCCCTTGGTAACTCTTTGGACAAGGAATAGGTCTCATCATCGGCATCATCATCTCGATGAACCGGAGTAGAACTCAAGAGAAGGTGCATGTCCGCAACAAAGCGTGATTGGCGGTCTTTGTTGACTTCTTGGAAGAAGTGCTTGCAGCCCATGGTGGAAAGTAACCTGCCCACCCTGAGGCCTCTGAAGATGACTCAGAAGCGATCACAATCTCTATCTCAGAATCAGAGGAGATGTCAATGATGTTGGAAGGATTGCTCATGGTGATGTTTAGGGATTTTGTGAGTTCGAATATGTTTTGATAAAGACTATGATGTGCCGAGCCTCTTTATATAGGCAAAGTCGATCTCAAGGGTTCATTAAAGAATATATTTATTTTTCCCTATTTTGGTAGGTCGAAGAGTAAATATAGATATTATCGGGTTGACTTTGGGAAGATATTTTTAGATAGTGGCTTGGTTAAAAGTAACTTTGGTTAAAACAAGTTGGTTATTCATATTCTTTGTATTATGCTAACACATGCGGTACATAACCAATCTTGGCCGGAGTTGATCATAAAAGGTGTGTATCGAGACACACAACAAATGGTTATTGATTCACCATGTCTAATCCACATAAGAATCAACTAGTCCGAGCAAACGGCATCGGTAAAGACTTAACAAATCCGCTTATGGTTGATAGTTTACCAAAACTATATGGTTATCAACTCACCATATTCTTTATGATTAAGAGTTGGCTAGTCCATAGCAAACGGCTCATGGTAAAGACATATCAAATCCGTTGATAGTGGTAGTTTGCTAAAACTATGATAAAGAGCAATTCAATTTTCATATGTTTTTCTTTACCAACGCTCTTTGAAAATTTTGTGAAAAATTACCACCGCTAGTTCACAGCTTCCACCGACAAAGGTTATTTTTACCATCGATGATCTAGCCGCTACAACTGCTGTGTCAAGAATAAATTTTTACTAGCCGTTGAAGAGAAATTGCTTTCCATATATATAGGGTAAAATTTTAGAAGATTATCTACTTTCCTAATTGCTATTTATCCTCTAAAGATAAATCTTTTCCTTAGATAATCTTTCTTGCAAAACTCTTAAACCCTACCACTATATATCTTTCTTTCTCAATTGGCGAGTTATTTATTCAATTCATACTGACATAATATATTTTTCATCAAAAGATTTTATGGCACCAATCACTTTTGCAGATGAGCACAACCAAGTGGCCTACTTGGAAAAGTCAAACGAGAAGAGTGGCCTGCTTTTCATCGATTGTGGACTTTCTAAACACTACCCATATAAGGTATGCTTTACTTCTTAATCCCACAATCTATATCTCTCAAATCAAACAGCTTTTGGACTGCTCACCCATAACCATTGAAAATAGAGATACACATGAAACAATGGATGCTCTTAGAGCCACCGTGGACGGGTAACTATTGATGTTACCGAGGCATCCTTGAGGAGAATTCTCCAATTGGATGATCTCAATGGTATCATCACATTACCTATGCCGAAATTCATACACATCTTTCATCCATGGGGTATGATACCACCGACAAAAAGGCTACTTTCAAAAAGAGTGGTTTCATGTCCTCATTGGAGATTTTTGATACATACTCTTTACATTGCCTAAGTCCTAAGAAAACATCTTATGAACAATTCAGTTCAACAATGGCTTACCCTTTGGTTTGTCTAGCCACCGATAGGATTTTTAATTGGTCAAAATATATTTTACAAGTATGAAAGGCAATGTAAAGAGTTCAACAAAATTTTGATGTATCCAAGGTTTGTGCAAGCAAAGGTTAAATGAATTTCAACTACAACCCCATACAAGAGTTTATAAAATCCGTTGCCTTAAGCCTAAAGTTTTTCAAAACATGAACAAAGATGGCAATAGGATTATTACACCTCTTTTCCTCAAATGCTTGCAAAGATTTCACGTGTACAAAACTCACCCATAATCACTGCTCCAAACATTGATTACACTCCACCGTTTCTCACACCTATGAGAGGAGGCAAAAACACCAACTCCTCCCATTACAACACAAAGATGTCCCCGATCCTTTTGGTTTAGGAACAAGCAAAGGTGGTTCCGTGCTTCAACCTAGTCCAACTAGGGAGGAATCGAGCCAATGCCCTATGATTCACCTCTCCCAACAGTCACACAGTTGGAAGTGTTGAGGCGATGGGCAACAAATGGATTTGATGGAACTTTGTACCAAATTAGCAAAGCAGTTGAATCTAGAACAAGACTTGGCACAACTAAAGAAGCAACATGCCAAGGATATTACACATTTGAAAGAGAGATTCAGACCTTGAAGGAAGAGTTGCGGGGTTGAAGCAAAGGAAAACGCAGAAGATTGTGATATCATCTCCATCCTCACCGATGATGGTGATTCGTAAGATTTCAATAAAGATTTGGGAAATTCTCCCAAACAGGGAGGAAAACAGATGTCAAACCAAGGGAGGAGAATTGACTTTGGAGATGAAGGTGTTTCAAGTAAAGGTACCGAGGAAGTTGATGATACTCAAGAAGTTCCTCAACAAAGAACTAGAGCAAGAAATTTTCATCGATGCAACAACCAGATTTTACCATTTACAATTTCCACCGCAGAGCCAAGAGTTCCCACCGGACAAGATATTACCACCGCAAGTGAAGAAATTGAAAAGCGTAAGAAAGAAAAGGTAAAGAAGTTATGCAGAGTGAAGAGCAACAAAGAAGAAAGATTTCAAAGAAAGAACAAGCTCAAATTGCTCATGATGCAGAGGTTGCTAGAAAGATCAATGAAGATCAAGTTGCTAATAAGAAAAGACTAGAGGAGATAGAGATTGCGACTTCATGGAGGCTAAAAGGTCGGGCGAATGGACACCATCGATCCAATGGATGTAAATCCGCTTTCCAATGCTCCACCTACAATATTCAAAGAAAAGACTCTAGAGTTCAAATATGTACCTACAGAACAAGAGATTGATTTCTTGATTACTAATGATCCAAAGATCAAGAAGAAGGCAATTGACCTAGTTGCAGATAAGTCTTTAATCAAGAACAAAGAACATCACGCTTAAAGGATTTCATTCAGATGAAGAATAATCAAGCACTTCAAGATGCTATTGTTTCACCAAGAAGGGTCAAAGAAACCAAGACAACCAACCAAGGCACATGTGATTTCAATGATGAAAGATTATTGTTGCAAAGTTGGTGGTTAGAAAAGACATCAATTCAAAGGAATGCCCGATGATAAAGTTGAAGGTATCTACTACAGAGTTAAAAGGCAAGACCAAGATTTTATTCCAATGGACTCAAGAAGAAGAAAGAAGGTATCCTAATCAAGAGAAAGGCCAAAGATAGTGAATCTCAAACATTTAAGAAGACAAAATTTGTCAAGAACAAGAAGTTCAAGTCGAGAAATTCACTCAAGAACAGATGACCGAAATGATATTGATAGAAGAAGAAGATTTTATCCCGAACCACCGCAAGTCGACATCCTATTATTGATTGGGAAGTGTTTATCGCTAGCAATTTTGCTCCAACATGGAAGATTACAAGGCTAGGTGGTGAAACTTCATCATTCATTCAATTTGAAGAACTCATCAAAGCATGTGATGTATATGATCCGATACTTTGTGGAGATTGGTTCAAGAAAGGTTTGATGTCAAGATCTTAAAGATAGGAAGGAAATGCGCTTATGGGTTAATCTAAGAAGGCTCTATGAACCGATACTAATGATGATTTCGAAATTCTCATGTTCATGTCCCGTACTAAATGGTTTTATTATGATTCATGTGAAGTTTATCATGTTTCTACATCGATGGAGTGGATGCATTCATGTTTGCCGAGAAAGAATACCCACTCGAGCTGGAACTCTCACCGTGATGTTGTGTACAACAATAAGAGTTCATGAAGATAATGAGAAGGTCGAGCATTGTTACTTAGGCTTCAAGATCAATGTTCAAGAGCTATTCAGAATTAAGGAGAAAGTGAAGTGTTTGAAAGAATTCCCCAAATCCTTACGTAAGATGCAGATTGAAGAAACTTATTGATTTGCAGAGAAATCATAAGTTTAGGGAGGATTGTTGGGAATAAAGCTAACAGCTACCATCGATAAGCTTGTGGAAGACATCGCTAAAGATTACACTAGCAAGTGGAAACTCATTACCACCGCCAAGATATTATTACCACTACTATTAGGATAATTGTTATGTATCCGTATTGATAAGTATAGAAAAGATCTTGTGTATATTCTATATTGTTAGTATTATACTTATCTTGTAAAGGACTCCTTGTGCTATAAAAGGAGATCCTAGGTCATTGTTTAGAGCACGAAATACTCATGTATTATTCATATAAGCTTCAAGGTGTAACCCTAGTGATAAGCAAGATCACTCGTATTATTTCTTAATTATATTGGAGCTTTGTGTTAAACTGTTCTCACTTACATTACATCATATAAACCATCTTCTAAGTATTACTAAGTATATTCCGCGTGCTTATTAATATAACTCAAAATATCACTAACACAAGGTATGTGTTTAGATCCATCAAGTTTTGTTAACGACAAAAGTAAATTTAATTTTATAAAGCTTAAAGCTTGTCAAGTTTAATAGATATTAAAACAAGCTTGTTCAAATAATATCTTCATCACTCAAGCATTTACATTGTGATTAATCGTATCTTAATATGACTCTAACCATATTATATGACAAGAGTTTTAGAATGCTTTAGTTTCTTAAAACTAAACATTACTTATGTATTTGCATATTTCTAAAATAGAAAACAACACATGAAATCATGTGATGCATCATGGAAATCATTGAAGATTTCATTAGATATTTTGTGTAGATTTGGACTCTTCATATCTTACACAATCTTGCATAGATATGGTTGACTTTGGCAAGATCTTGATATCATCGTTAGACCTCGGCGGCACTAAAACTCATAACGGCGAACCCTTTTATGGGTCCGCGGTCCGTCAGTGCTTGTCGATGGTTTTGGCTATAAATAGCAAAGCCAAACCAAGTAGTTTTTCATCCCTTTCTATCATACTCTCATACGTATCTTCTCTCTAACCTTTCTAAGTTAGTTTCATATCATATTAGTGATCTCTTTTGTAGCAAAGAAGATCAAGTCACATTCAAGCTTCAACGAGAAGTTGGAAGTCTTGTTTGTTTGGTGTTGTATGATCTTGTGTTGATTCATACTTCATTGTTGTACTAAACTATCATAATCTTGTGAGTGTGAGTGGTTAGTATTTTAGTCCTCAAAATACATTGTGTGTGGGAGTGGTTGTACCCTTGGAAAGAACTTGACATTTAGCTTAGTGTCAGAAATAGTGTAAGCGAAGTGTAAAGGTTTCTCTGCCGGTGAAAGGAGCTTGTTGACTAGTGAAGTTAAACTCTCGAGTGTGAGACTCGGGGAGTGGAGTAGGGCAAGGAAAAAGTGTCCTTGTAGACCGAACCACTATAAACAACTTGTTGTGGTTTGATCATTTCTTTCCTTATTTACTCTTTACATATTGCTTACATATTTCATTAACATATCTAAGATCAATATCAATTGATCTTTCAATAAGTTTCAAAACAAAGTTTTTAATCGGCAAACTATTCAACCCCCCTTCTAGTTTTCTACAATTGGTACCAGAGCCTCGTTGCTCAAGAATTTCTAAAATAATTTGTATTTTATAAACTTGAAACGATCCATGGATTCTGAAAACTTTAAAGAAGGGCAATCAATGCAAAGACCACCACTCTTTGAAACCAATGGATTTATCTATTGGAAAAACCGTTTTGAAACATATGTAAAATCAAAAGATATAGATCTTTGGTTTGTTATTGTTAAAGGGATTTTAGTTCTACAACAAAGGATATTTCATTGATGAACAAAAGAAATTAACTAAAACAATGAAGCTAAAATGATGCTTTATAATGCTTTGCCTAGAAAGGAATATGAAAGAATTTTATGTGTGAAACGACCCAAAGATATTTGGGAATCTTTGATTGTTACACATCAAGAAAATTCACAAGTCAAGGATAACAAAATTGATCTTCTTGTTCAACAATATGAACAATTTGTTATCCCCGAAGATGAAACCATTGATTGTGGCTTTGCTTGCTTTAATACTATTATTACATCACTTAAAGCACTTGATGAATCTTTTAGTAGTAAGAACTTTGTCGGAAATTTCTTAGAGCACTCCATCCAAAATGGAGAGCTAAAGTGACCGCTATTGAAGAATCAAAAGATCTCTCAAAAATGTCACTAGACGAGCTAATCGGTAACCTCAAAGTACATGAAATGGTGATGGAGAAAGATTCGGAGATCATCAAAGGAAAAAGGGAGAAGATCAAATCCGTTGCTCTAAAAGCAAAGGCGGAATCAAGTGATGATGACGAATCTTGATCCGGTAGTGAAGATGAGGAGTGTGCCATGGCCGTTAGAGACTTTAAAAAGTTCTTTAGAAGAAGAGGAAAGTTTGTAAGACAACCTCGAGAAGAAAAGAAGCCATTCGAAAAGATCGGGATGACAAAAGGGTAAAGGTGAAAGAAAGTGTTTTAGATGTGGTGATGCAAGTCATCTCATAGGAGAATGTCCCAAGCCACCTAAAAGCAAAACTCAACGAGCTTTTGTAAGTGGTGCTTGGGTGATAGTGAAGATGATGAAGAGTCAAGCAAGGAAGAGATCGCTCACAATGGCACATGAGTCAAGCGAGGTACATTCCGACTCTTCTTATTCTTCTATTGATGATGACACTTTGCAAAACAATACAATCAATTGTGTGAGCTAAGTCTAAAATCATACCTAAAATAAATTTTAAAAACTAAAAGGAATTTTAGAAATGATGTCTATGAGTTAAAAGAAAAGGCAAAACAACTAGAAAAGGAAAAGCAAGTAGCGATGGTTGGTAAATCATGTTAAGAGCTTAATCTTGAAATATACAAACTAAAGCTACACACAAGATGTTCTAATCGAACATAATTCTAAATTTAAAAGGTTTAACAAAAATCGCTCTTGCCGATGAAATAGTTAAAATACATAAAACACCAGAGACATGAATGGGCTAGGATTTAATGAGGTATTAATTCCAAAGAGTCAAAACAAAAGGCGAAAAATGACAAACAAAGCATCAAAATCTGCTGCGATGATAAAGACGGACTGCATGCACTCCAAAATAAGGTTCCGTCCGTTGAAAGAAATGGTGCAGTGGGTACTTCATGAGGACATAATGTTTGTGATCTGATCAGAACTAATTTGTCAAAATAACAAAGAAAACCAAGGATAGTGTTAAACTAAAACCACCGTTACATCGGAGAGTAGGACTTGCTAAAATGAATTTAGATAAAAACTACTCAACAACGACATAAAACACCTTTACCAAACGTCCCTTTCCAAAGAGCAACCACAACGTACAACCCACTACCAACGCAGCGGTTGGAATCAAAACTTTCCTAGACCATATCAAACTCAGACACATGTCATGGAACTCTTACCCATCATTTCCATACATGAATCAAATAAATGGTATGTTTAACCCAAACGGACCCATGAGATATTGGGGACCAAATGCTTGAGTTATTTGCTTCTAGGTATGCTTGAAAGTTGGATTGGAACACGATGAGTGGATAAAAGATAGTGGATGCTCACGACACATGACGGCAACAAAGTCTCTTCTCATCATACCAAGAGTATGGCGGAGGTAATGTCACTTTCGGTAGCAATCTCAAAAGCAAAATCATTGGCAAAGGTACGATCGCTCATAACTCCCTAACTATTGAAAATGTTGCTCATGTAGATAGGTTAGGATTTAATCTACTTAGTATTAGCCAATTATGTGATAAAAAGTATAAAGTACTATTTGATGAAAATGGTAGTAAAATACTAAAAAATGGTATCACCATAGCTAAAGGAGTTAGGAAAAATAACTTATACGTCATGAAAATAGATAAAACATCTAATGACAAACTTTGTCTAACAACGTTAGATGATAACTCAACTCTTTGGCATAGACGCTTAGGTCACGCTAATATGAGACTTATACAAAACTTATCTTCAAAAGAGCTAGTTAGGAATTTACCAAAACTTAAATATGACCAACACTTTTGCGACGCTTGCAAAATTGGTAAACAAACCCATAGTAGTCATAAATCTAAAAATATGGTGTCCACATCTAAGTGTCTAGAACTATTGCATATGGACTTGTTTGGTCCATCCGCTATAAAAGCTACGGAGGCAACTTATACACTTTGGTCATAGTAGATGATTACTCAAGATTTACTTGGACATTGTTTTTAAAAACAAAATGAAGCTTTTGATAAATTTGAAATTCTTAGAAAGAAAATTCAAAATCAACTAGGTGTCAAAATTGTGTCGATCCGAACGGATCATGGTCGAAAATTGACAACGAAACTCAATTTGGAAACTTTTGTGATACAAATGGTATAACACATAACTTTTGGCTCTCGAACACCTCAATCAAATGGAGTAGTAGAGCGTAAAATAGAACAATTCAAGAAATGAGTAGAACAATGCTTAATGAACAAAACATTCCTCAAAAGTTTTGGTGTAACGCTGACACTTCTACATATATTTTGAATAGAGTCTTAATCGTCCTTTCTTAAACAAAACACCATATGAGCTTTATAAAGGTAAAAGCCAACTTTAGGATATTTTAGAGTTTTTAGATGTAAATGCTTCATTCTTAATACTAAAGATTATCTCACCAAGTTTGACCCAAAGTCTTATAAAGGTGTATTTCTTGGTTATTCTCAAACTAGTAAAGCTTACATTGTCTTAAACAAAGAAACAATGATAGTCGAGGAATCGTTGAACATAACATTCGATTTAAAGTCCACCTCCCTCTAAGACATCACCTTTGGTAGATGATGACTTAGTTGAAAGCCAAATGGTAGAAAGTCAAGAAATAATTAAAAATGACAAGGAAGATGAACCATTAAATAATGAGATTATAAACATCAAAGAATCTAAAAGTCATCCTTTAGAAAAGGTCATAGGACAACTTCATCAAAGAACCTTAAGGTCACAAGCCCAAAATCAAAGTAATTATTTTTGTTTTGTATCCACCATTGAACCGAAAAACATAAATGAAGCAATAAAAGATGAATCATGGGTAATTAGTTCCAAAACCTAAAGATATAAATATAATTGGAACGAAATGGATTTTTCGAAATAAAATGGATGAAAATGGTGTAGTATCTAGGAACAAAGCTAGGCTTGTTGCACAAGGTTATAATCAACAAGAGGGGATTGATTATGATGAAACTTATTCACCGGTAGCTAGGCTTGAGTCTATTAGAATATTACTTGCTTATGCATGTGCCTATGACTTTAAATTATTTCAAATGGATGTTAAGAGTGCGTTTCTTAATGGGTTTATTAACGAAGAAGTATATGTTGCTCAACCTCCCGGTTTCACCAACTTTGAGAAACCACATCATGTCTTCAAACTCAAGAAAGCGTTATACGGTCTTAAGCAAGCACCAAAAGCTTGGTACGATAGACTTAAGACTTTTCTTGTTGAAAAACAATACACCATGAGATTAGTAGATAATACTCTTTTTACCAAGAAAAAGGAGTCACACATTATCATCGTTCAAGTATACGTTGATGACATCATATTCGGATCAACTTGTCAAGAGCTATGTGATGATTTCTCTAAAATCATGCACGATGAGTTTGAGATGAGCATGATGGGTGAATTAAACTTCTTTCTAGGACTTCAAATTAAACAACTAGAAGATGGCATTTTTTTAACCAATCTAAATATATAAAAGACATGCTTAAGAAATTTGGTCTCGAAGATTCAAAACCAACTAAGACACCCATGTCCTCGGACACTAAACTCACCAAGGATGAGGAAGGTGAATCAGATAACACTAAATATAGAGGAATGATTGGTAGCCTACTCTATCTTACGGCTAGTAGACTCGAAATTATGTTTAGTGTTTGTCTATGTGCTCGCTTTCAAGAAAACCCAAAGGCATCACACTTAGAAGCCTTGAAAAGGATTTTAGATACATTAAGGGAACAACGTGTTTAGGATTATGGTATCCCAAAGGAACGGGTGTAGAAACCATAGTGTATGCCGAATCGGATCATGCTGGTGATTATGTCGATAGAAAAAGTACAAGTGGTATTTGCACTTTTGTTGGACATTGTCTCACCTCATGGTTTGCAAAGAAGCAAACGGCTTTAGCCATCTCAACTACTGAAGCCGAGTACGTCTCAGGCGGAAAAGCATATCAACAAGCTCTTTTGATGAAGCAAGCTCTCGTAGACTACGGAATTCATCTCAACGATATTTTCATATTTTGCGACAACAAAGGAGCTATCGATCTCAGCAAAAATCCCGTCCAACATGCTCGTACGAAGCATATCGAAATCTGTCATCACTTTCTTCAAGATAATGTTCAAAAAGAAAACATCTCAATTGAGAAAGTGTCCTCCGAAGACAACATTGCCGATATTCTAACTAAGCCTCTCAAATGAGAAACATTCAATCTTCTTAGACTTGGTTTGGGGTTAATGGAACCAAACATGTAGGATAAACATAACCTAAACCTTAGAATAAACAAAACAAAACAATTTTGTTTTATACATGCTACTGTAGCCACGACACCAAACGACAACAAAGACGGAACCATCTTTATGGTGCCGTCTGGTCCGTGGTGACATCAGAAGCAAAACTGCTACCTACAAAACATCTTCTTCCTCAAAACCCACTTTACCAAAACGTGTAAACATTAGACCCAACTCATTGTTGACACCTTTTCACCCACTAATCACTGGAGATAACATCATTGTAAGTATCCTAACTACATTTTATCTCTTAATTCTGAGTCTATGATTCTAATTTATGCACAAAATCATTACATGGGGTTTATGTATACTTTTATACTAAACATGGATTCAATTGGCAAATTGCATAACTAGTCATTGAAATTAGGTACTACATTATCATATTGCATAAACAAATCATGTTTCCCACTAATCAATAGATAATGACTATAAGGCCTTATTCAAATAACCAAACACCCCATGTTAAAATTTTTGAAAAGCTTCTCACTTGTAGGAAAACAATTTTTCATTGTTAATACAAATAGAAACGTTAGATTTTCATCACTTGCATGCTCTTGAATACTAAAGGTATTGCATAACTAATATGCATTCCCGGGTATGTTCAAATGAAGCCACATTGAATTAGGAGCATTTGGGTTATCTCATGGTATTTGCCAAACACCTCACTAAAACCATTTTTGTGCATAAAATGAGTCGAGATAACCGCAACTCCAAATCGTTTTCATATAGGCACACACTAGAACCAAAACGTTGAGTTTATTCTCATTTTTAACATGTTAATTCTTGCTCCTAGGAATAACCATGGTAGCCGCAAGATTCTATGATCACAAGGATACTCTTATCTACATTCCCAAACATCACAAAACCAAGGGACTCACCAAGGAACAAGTCGAAATCTTTAAGAGTCTAGAAACAAGGTACTTTCATGAGGGTAGAACCATTCACTCATCTTTCATTGAAAATACCAATCTTCGTCAAGAACTAGCCGCCATTCAATTCGATTGTCTTCTTGACATCGATGAACCGATTTGTCCTAGGTTTGTGTTAGAGTTCTATGCTAGTGTGATCGGCTTCATTGATGAAGATGATGAGTATGGCTTTAGGTTTAAGATCAATCAAAACGACTACACCATCTCCTTAACCAACTTTGCTCAAGTGCTAGGAATTCCCAACCGAGGGACATGTGTCTACTCGGATAAGGGTCACTCACCATCCTTGATGCAATCAATAACCGCTCTCTTCCCTATCAAACACCTTTAGCAAATAAGAATGTCATCCGTGAGCACCTATTTATCCCAAGGGGAGATACAACCCGAGTCACCCGAAAAGGAAAAGAAGTGAACCGAGATCCATATGGAATGGAGCTCAATGAACTTAAGCCTGAATTTAAGAAATGGGAAGAACTACTTAGAGCCAATGTCATTAGTACCATAGGGAATAGGGATCACATCAATGCTTGCCTTTGCCACATGCTCTACAACTTGTCCACCCGTCAACCATTCAACTTAGCCTACTACATCGCTAGGAGAATTATTGATATCCCAACTCAAGGATCGGTTGCTCTTCCGTACGGGATGCTTCTCACCCGTCTCTATAGAGCCTATGCCCTAATTCCACCAAGCCCAAAAGGGATGCACCTTCACTATGAGCTCATCCCTCACATTTTTGTGCCCTTGAGTAACAAGCGAGTTGCTAAGACAAAAGGCAAGAGAGCAAAACCTCCAACTCCATCATCATCATCATCAAATAGTTTCGAGGATGGTCTTCCAAACTCTCGCCTTCCACCTCATGATTATTATGCATCTCTTCCCGAGATCGAGAATGCATCAGCGGAGTTCAAGGAAACCAAGGGGATGTTCAAGTGCCTTGGTAGGATGATGAACAAGATTTACAAGAAATTGGACAAGTAAAGGTCCTTTTAAGGAGTGTTTGGAACAATTCATTATCTTTAATGTTTGATACAATTTGGTTGTTTTTAATTTGTAGGATGATAATATAACTCAAAACAATGATGTATGCTAACAATGATGTGAAAATGACTAGGCCTTGCTCAAAATCTATGCTCCACTATGTTTGTGTATGTTTTATTTACTTTTCCTAACTAGAAGTAATTAATGTCACATGTTTTGAGCAAAATTTCGTGTTTCGTGAAATATCACCGACACTTAAAAAGTGTTCTGCTCTTTTCGTCTCCATGGATCGAGACGGTACCAATTTTTGGTTCCGTCTGTTATGAAATTGGTACCGCCGTGCACATGCAGTGGACAGTGACCAAGCACCCTTTAAGGGTTCCTTTGTGTTAAATTTTGGTGTCGTGGATCCTCCGTAATTTTTCGAATTTCGCTTAGTTCGACTTTCCAAATTACCATACATTGCTTGTAAGTTAATCTTGACTAGTTTTTATCCATATTAGAACTAGTATAACATACTTAGACATATAGGAAATCCACTTCCCACCAAAATTCAAAATTTGAAAAATTCACCCAAGGAGCCCTTTGCATAAAGGAAGTAACCAAAATTTGGTTCCTTGTAATCCGGGTAATCGATTGTTAGGATCTTACAATCATTAGAATACATTTATTTCAAATCTTTGCCTCTTCACTCCATCCCTCTTGTATGGCTTGACTTGGGTGATATGACTAGCATTTAACCCACTTCCAAATCATTAGGAACCTCATCCCTTCTATGGTTTAACATCAAATCAAACACATTTCTCCATAATTTTTCACTTCTATAAATTAAGAGGTTTTACCATGATCATCCTCACACCTTCTCCATTCTTACCATCAACTAGCAAAAACTCAAGTCAAAATGACAAAATCTTCACCTTCAACCAAGCCTTGCAAGAAAACCGCTAGGATTAGCATAAGACCATGTTGTTTTGTCAACTTGAGTTCTTCATCCGAGTTATCTCCACTCACCATCTCATCTCCTATATAGGATGATATACACCTCACTTTGGTACTCCTATTCCCATCACCATCACCATCACCACTCCACCACCAACAAAGACACCAAGCTCACCACCACCGGCACCCCTCCAAACATCAAAAACACCATCACCACCAAAATCTCCAACCCTCATCCCATTGGAGTTATTTTCCACACCTCCCACTTCTCCAAATCCTTTCTTGGAGGACTTGGAAGATTTGCCTCCTAGGCCAAATCATCCACCACCATTGCCATCATTTGGCATTATTGAAGCGGATTGCTCATGAGTCTCCTAGACCATCCTTCAACCCAAATGCCCGTTAGGGGCTAAGACCTCTTCTCTTCCACCCCATCCACAAAGACATCCATGGTGCTTTGTATGGGATCAACCTCTCCACATCAATGTCCCTCACATGGGGACATTGAGGAGTCCATGGAAGATCATCCCACAGAGAGGAGATTCAAGCCGAACTCCAACATCTCCACCAATTCTCAAATATGGTGGATTCTCACCTAAATGAGACTATGCAAATGCAAAGTGCTTTGCTAGCCTCCATAATCACCACCCCAAACACCAACACCAACACATCTACCATTCCACCTCCACAACCTCATCAACCATACTACCCCTAGGCATGGTTGCTCAACTTGTGAGCAAACCGCCCAAACACTTGATCGGACCCGGGTAATGGTCCATGAATTTCAAGAAGAAATGAGGTTCATCCTCAATCACATCCTTGAGCGACTCAACGCTTTTCTCATCCACCATCTCATTAGAATGGTCCTAGATTAGCTTTTCTAAGCATTTTTTTTTTACTTTTCTAGGATTATTTTTTGTTTTTGTTTATTGTACTAAAACACTTCATTGTGTTCTCTTTCATGGTTTTAAATCATGAAAATTTTAACTAATGAATGGTGTTTTCTATATTGTTGTGCTTATTACATAGTGTTTGGAAATGCTTGTAAAATGATGATTATTACTAACAAATCTTTTGTAGTTTTTCACAATCCATGTATCCTCCCATAGGCACCCAATTTGGGGGGAGCATTGGTCGAGGGGAGATAATGGCTCGGGCTCATTATACATTCAAGATCGCATCTTCTTTTGTTGAGACAAAAGGGGAGAAATATATAGAACTTGGTTATATTTGACTTTTCGAAAAGTCAAATCTGCATACATTGACTTTCCGAAAAAGTCAACATGATACCTCATTGGTAATACTTGACTTTCTCGAAAAGTCAATCGCATACTTTGACTTTCTAAAAAGTCAACATCATGCCTCAACTAGTGAAGACTTTGACTTTCTGAAAAAAATCAAACATCATACACTTGCATTATCATTTCTTTTTTCAAGTTCTAAAACTAATATTTTTATAAGGGCTAATTCTAAGAATGCATCTTTCGCTCAAGGTGTCATCACTTTTTAGGAAAAAAGTTTAGGTATTTCCAAAATAAACCTTGAGACTTGCGACTTTTCTACTTTTCATATAAGCATGACAAGTGTCCTTCGAAGTTTGTGTACCCAATCATAATTTTAACTAAATTGTCTATTATACCCTTGTCTTTTAGTACAATGAATCGAATCTCAAATGATTTTTTAAGAATCTTGCGAATTTTTTTTGTCTTTAGTAAAAAAGTCAAAGTTACTAAAATATTTTTTATACTTTCGCTCCTTCCCAATGCTTTGAGCGACTTAAGCGAAATAATATTAGCGATTTTTTCACTTTATACTTTTGTACCTTTTAGTACATTTTTACACTTTTCAAAATTATAATTTTAACTAAATTGTCTATTATACCCTTGTCTCTTCCATTCTACCAATTATTTTTCTCATTCATTCCCTATACATTTCCACCAATTATTGATACTATTTTTCGTTTAGGCTTTCTATATACCTTTCTATTCATTCGAACCAATTGCATTCATCTTAGTCGTTGCTCAACAAGATCGCTTCAACTAAGATCATAATCGCTACTTATGCTAATCTGCCGCTACTCGCTGGCTTTTGATTGGAACCCTAATTGTTGTCAAAGATTAATCTAGAGCGGATTGTGCATATGTTTCTTGATCGGTAATTGGCATCTTGGGGTATATTCGGATACGTTGGTTATACCGAGGTTGCATGGTACTTTATTGATGCATATTCAATGTACATGATTTGCTACCGTATTGATGTTGTTCATGGTGTTTAATAAGGTGTCAAGTTATTGTTACTCCCGCCGTGATCGATAACCACCGCTAAGCTTCTGTTCCATTGCTAGCATATCAACGCTAGTATTTTCGTAACCACCGCTACAAGCTATCTCGATAACCATCGCTAAGCTTTGTTCCACCGCTAGCATATCACCGCTAGTATTTTTCAGAACCACCGCTACAAGCTATCTCGATAACCACCGTTAAGCTTCTTGTTCCAATCGCTAGCATATCGAACCACCGCTAGTATTTTTCAATAACCATCGCTACAAGCTATCTCGTAACCATCGCTAGTTATGCGTGTTTCCACTGCTAGGCTTATAGTCACATGGATGTCGTTAAACATCTGGATGAGTTTGAATGGCATCTTTTGCATGAGTGAATTGCTTTAAAATTAGATAGCGTGATGAAGTTAAATATACCATATGCCCATTATGCAAATATTATAGTGTGACATCAACATAATTTAATTTGTAACTTTTGTTATCTTGGAACATACCAATGATGAAAAATGGAAAATGATCTAAAAACAGTTATCTAGTTGGCGAATTAAACCCCATACCTTAAGGACAAGTTAAAGTTCACTTACCAACATACCTTAAGGACAAGTTAAAGTTCACTTACCAACAGACCCACACTGCACACATTACTAAACTCACCAAACTTAACCAAGAACGAGAAGGGAATACTGAAAAAAACAAGCTACTAAAAGGCCAAAGGGAGAGAAACAGAAAAACGACTCAAGTTACTGATCTGGTGTCACAACTCACAAGGTTGCTTATTTTGTTTGTACCTAGAGATTTTGGTTGATAACTAAACGATTTGACTACGTTACATGCCATGACAAATTTATTCCTGTAACTTTCAAGATAAATTAAAGGAATTAAAAGGAAAAAAAAAAAACATATACACATATACAATTACTAGCTAGCAACCAGTCTTGAACCCACAGCAAGTACATTTCAGATATATAAATTTTGTCCAATTTATATGAATAAAATGTCGTATCTAAAGTCATAAACTAGCTAGTTATGTCATATTTATATGAATAAAATGCGCCGAGTGATTCAAAAGAAGGCAAAGTTTGATATTATGGATATTAACGTCTTGAAGGTCCGTGTTACTTGGACTCCTTTCTTTTGTTTAATGACTTGCAATGACTCATATTTGATACCACGGTGTTCTTGAAAACTTTTGTTCCCGCATTATTTGGACATGCCAAAGGTGACAAGTTTATACAACCCCATCACCTGCACCTCATCTCTAATTCCTATGCGGTATAAAACACCCCCCTTGGTACCTTTTGGCTCACTTGAAGCTAATAAGTCTTGAAAGAACATATTTTGATTATCTCAGGAGATAAAACATAATAAAGTTTGAAGGGATCACAACTCATCTAGGCCACGCTCTTTATGACTCGGTATCCATATTCTTTCACAATGTTCTTCACCCTCCTCAAGTGTGTTCAAGCGGATATGAGAAGTACTATGATTTGGGAGATCTTCAAGTTGATCTTGGTGTAGTACAAGAGGTAATATCTGCTCCACTTCCACATCTTGTATTATTGTATTAAATTTTCCTCCCTTATATCAATACTTAGTGTATAAATTGTTACGTGAAGATGGATTATAATATCTCGCTTTCTAATGGGTGCGAGAACTTCCCGTGAATGATGTCGATTAGTAGTCTTCACTTAATCGTCACAATTGCAGGTGATTAGGCTAAAGTTATTGGTGCTCTTCTTATGCTAATTTATATACTAAAAAACTTTTATGTTGGTTGTTTTTTCTAGTTAGACAGTTTGAACTCAAATATTTATATACTAATGTTATCGTGACAAGCAAATGGTGCGTTTGAGTGTTGTTCTTATACAAGCTCGAATAGAGAGTCAAGAAGTTCGTCTTTGGCGGTGTTGGTGAACCTTTCCAGTTTGCACCATCTCTAATGATGTTGATCCTGTAACATTGAAAGTGTTGGCAACACCTCTTCGAACTAGTCAACATGCAGCAGATGTATTAAAGGAAAAGAAAATGTTGAAAAGAGATTTGGGCGTGACAAGTTTGAAAAACTAGAGGTCCTTAGTCGTGACTGCGCTTTGTATTCTAAAACGTGTCAAGCACGGAGGAATCGTTCATCTTGATCATGTTTGTAATAATTAATGCGTGTATTCTTTGTCGTGTTCATCTCACAGGCCGGGGATGATGGATGTATGGTGTAGGTTCTAGGTTTCAAGATTAACATTTAGTTTGCTATTGCTTGACATGTATCCCGTAACATGTAAGAAGAAATTGAATGAAAATCGAGTAAAATATGAAGAGCAAATTTACATTAGTCGTGTTTGTATTGGCAAGTTTACAACATAAAGAAAATGATTCCTTAGAACTAATTCACGACACCCTCTTTGTCATGATGAAGCCGAATGCTCTCCCCGTCAGAAAGTTTGAATGGTATATGGTGGCCTAAAGCTCGATGACTCAAAGATTCGATGAGTAGTTATTCCTCCCAACCCTTCGGTTTGGAGCATGTTGCATCATCATCCAAAGTGCTCAATCTTCGTTTCTTCACCGAGCTCTCAGTGGTGACCCCACCGATGGCAACCGTAGTCGGTGTTGATGGTTCATGTCTAGAGGAAATGATTCATCTACGAAATGCTCTTGGATGGGGCCTGTGGTTCCTTGTCCATGATGAAAGGTGCGTGATCGGTTGATTCGGGCCGAGCCGGACCAAGTCTCGCGTTGCTCTTCAATTATCTTCTTCGTACTTCCCGGCTTATCCTTAGTCAAGTTGTCTTTGCACCTATAAACTAACACTAGAAGTGGTTTCGAGAACACTAGCGGTGGTTACGAGAACACTAGCGTGATTACCAAAATAACTAGCGGTGGATTCACGAAACGTAATGATGGTTAGCCAACACGAGCGGTACAAATTGTTTTCCTAGTGACCCTTTGGGCGTAATTATTTAAATGTCTTTAATGATCTTTGTAGTGTCTCGTCTTTATTGACTACAACGGAAGCGTGGTTGTTGAACTTCAAAGGATGAGAAGGAAGAACCGGAAATGGGTCCCGGCATGGGTGGCTATGGAAGCCAATTGAGCGATTTAATTCTCCATAATTAACTTACAATTAATTGAGATGGTAGGGTTTTAATTGTTATTCGATATACACTTAAACAAACTAACACCGGTTTTGAGAACACTAGCGTGGGTTTTAATTGTTATTCGATATACACTTTCGCTAACTCTTTTCTGAATCTAATCGGAAAAGAGAAAATACGTGGTACAACGTATTCCAAACAATACAAGGCTAAAGAAAATCATCACCATGATACCAACAAAGTTAATAATGTAACCTAAACAAGCCTTCATGTGTCACCGACACATTCTACTATTATCTCAATGAAAACTATTTCACAAAAGAAATTACATCAATTACACAGTTACCCAATTTTAATCTCTAACGGATGATCAACACCATCACAAGCATGAAGATGTGCAAGAGAGGCCACTTAAAGATTCAGTCTTTAAAATCATGTAAAGGAAAGAAGATGCTCAACATGTAAAAATACTTAAGGGTACAATAGTCATTTTAATTTAAAAAGTATTTAAAAGTTATGTAAAAAAAATATAAAAGTACAAAAGTACAAAGTTAAAAAAGGCGCTCAAAGTAATTCGCTTAAGTCGCTCAGCATTGGGAAGGAGCAAAAGAAATAAAATAATACTTTTCAAAGTTTGACTTTTTCCTCGAAAATATAAAAAAATAAAATCGCTCGAATCTTAAAAAGTCGCTGGATATAAGTCGATTATAAATCATATGTACGAAAAGGTAATTTCAATGATTGGGTTCTGAAAAGTGTCAGGACACTTGGCACTCTTAGATTGGAAGAAAAAAGTCGCAAGTCTCAAGGTTTATTTTGGAAATACCCAAACTTTTTTCCTAAAAAGTGATGACACCTTGAGCGAAAGATGCATTCTTAGAATTAGCCCTTTTTATAACTCTTGTACAATCTTTGTATCTTTTATAAAAATAAAATTTATATTTTGTCCTCAACAAAAAGGGGGAGATTGTTAATACAAATATCGTCATTAAACGTTATTTATATTTTTGATCTTTACCTAAGTTTTGTTAACGACAAAAGTAAATTTAATTTTTATAAAGCTTAAAGCTTGTCAAGTTTAATAGATATTAAAACAAGCTTGTTCAAATAATATCTTCATCACTCAAGCATTTACATTGTGATTAATCGTATCTTAATATGACTCTAACCATATTGTATTACAGTAGTTTTTAGAATGCTTTAGTTTCTTAAAAACTAAACATTACTTATGTATTTGCATATTTCTAAAAATAGAAAAACAACACATGAAATCATGTGATGCATCATGGAAATCATTGGAAGATTTCATTAAATATTTTGTGTAGATTTGGACTCTTCATATCTTACACAATCTTGCATAGATATGGTTGACTTTGGCAAGATCTTGATATCTTCTTGTCGGACCTCGGCACTAAAACTCATAACCAGGCGGAACCCTTTTAAGGGTCCATGGTCCAGGTGCTTGTCGATGGTTTTGCTATAAATAGCAAAGCCAAACCAAGTAGTTTTCATCCCTTTCTATCATACTCTCATACATATCTTCTCTAACCTTTCTAAGTTAGTTTCATATCATATTAGTGATCTCTTTTGTAGCAAAGAAGATCAAGTCACATTCAAGCTTCAACGAGAAGTTGGAAGTCTTGTTTGTTTGGTGTTGTATGATCTTGTGTTGATTCATACTTCATTGTTGTACTAAACTATCATAATCTTGTGAGTGTGAGTGGTTAGTATTTTAGTCCTCAAAATACATTGTGTGTGGTGGTTGTACCCTTGGAAAGAACTTGACATTTAGCTTAGTGTCGTAAATAGTGTGTTTAAGTGTAAAGGTTTCTCCCGGTGAAAGGAGCTTGTTGACTAGTGAAGTTAAACTCTCGAGTGTGAGACTCGGGAGTGGAGTAGGCAAGGAAAAGTGTCCTTGCAGACCGAACCACTATAAACAACTTGTTGTGGTTTGATCATTTCTTTCCTTATTTACTCTTTACATATTGCTTACATATTTCATTAATATATCTAAGATCAATATCAATTGATCTTTCAATAAGTTTCAAAACAAAGTTTTTAATCCGTAAACTATTCAACCCCCTTCTAGTTTTCTACACTCTTATTTGCAGAGTTGACGGCTTTACCAGCTGTTCCCTTCCTACTCTTCAACCTGTCAGCTATACCAGTTGAGCCTGTGATTTGAACATCCTCATTTGCAGGATCGTCCGAATCTGCCACGTTCTCAACCAATTGGGAGGGATCCTCCAGCAATGCTTGTGGGGCCGAGGCACAGGCTCTAATGCGGAGTGTTCACGTCGTTGTTGTTGACATACGTGGAAGGTGAACCAACACCATAGGAGTCTTCAGCATTTTCAGCAAGCATGAAGCTCAAGTCTTCATCAAAGTCTTGATGCATGAAGTTCCTAAATGCCATTTCTGCAAAAAAGGAACAAGAAAAGATGAATATCAGCGCTACATTGGTCCTACTTAAATAAAAGTGGAAGCACATACTTTGTCCATGATAAATGATAATAGGCTTTTGAGACCCTCCCAATCGTGTGCAATCCCAAATATGTACAAGATTGGCTCGGGAAGGCTTGAACATCCGCAGATACCTAGCCAAGCTACCGATAACACGGATTCCTTCAACCTCATGGTAAGTGGTCATTAAACGTTTTGCATCAAACATAAACTCCTTATTCAACAATGATGGATAGTTAGGTGGTACAATGATACTCTGAACATAAAAGAAGCTACCCTTCCATTCCCTTATGTTTGTGTATGTAACACCCCCAAATCTCGGTACAGCGAAAGACTTAATCAAGTTTTCAAGGCGTTACTATTGGATTGGTATCTCACACAAGTATAGCAAAAAGATAGTCATTTAACATTCAAAACCAATCCCAAATTTAAGTATTCAAAACATTTAATCCAAAAGTATAAATATTAGGCCCAAAACATGATTTAATAAAATAGGTCCCCAAAGTTTATCAGAGTCACAAATGATCCTTGAACCCCGCCTTCTTGCTAAGCTTCCACCGATCACGTATTCCAAACATCTTCAAATACCGAAATCATGCTAAAAGGTCACTACTGTTGGTGAGTTCATAGGTTTAAGTTCAATAAAATCATAGTGGACTGTGGGGAGTTGATTTGCTATGCAAGACCTAATATAGATAAATACCGTTTACACACCGATCCTACCGGATCACCAACCATATAACCATATCCGCATCCGGGATTACTCGGCCCCACGACTCTAGTCCAAGATTGTCGTGGCAAAATCTAGAACAATTTACAACCCGGACTAAGTCGAGGTAGAAGTATATTCTTAGCTAGCAACGGTTCAACCTAGTCTAAGGCAACAACTACCGCATCTATCTAAACAACAAGCATATAAGCAAATCCAAATAGTTTTAACGGTCCAAAACAAGAGTATGATTCTCACCCCAATATAGTTAAACGTAGATAAAAGTGGAGCTATGAAACTCACCTCAAGCAATCAACGACAAATAAACACTAGCGATGAGATAACGGTAATCAAGGCTCAAGAACTATCGACACTAAGACAACCTATTAATGTAGACCAAATTTTAATATATATATCCCCAAAATCAACGTTATCTACCCCAATGTATTCCATTTCGTTATTTCCAAAATGTCTCGCTTCACCATTTAATCCTAGTGTTTGGTATCCTCGCGTGGGTGTATCAACTCAATATGATGCTATGAATGCACTCAAATAACCAATATGTGACTCAATGCAACACGATGAGACATCTAAGCGATAAGCTCCATAGTCCAATAAGTTTCGGAATAAATAGTAGACCTTATCGAATTCGTCAACTCGATAAACTCATTTATTTATTCGTGTCGCTTATTATCCCATAAATCAGTCGCATCCTAAAGAGTGATAAGGATAATTCACCCATTAATAAGGTTACCCAACGTACCTAGCAGGCTCTTATTAGATTCGTCAACCTAATAAGTCCGCTACAACGTGGATCAACACTATTAACGTTAGGTTATCCGTAACCCATGCACACAACTTAAGTAAATACATACTTAAAACTAGTATTAAATGCCCATAATTGACATTTATCGATAAACGTGTACTCTAAACATTAATTACTTATTTATTATAAACATTTCCATTTTTAATTAGTTTTTCATTTAAAATAGTAAATAACAAGATAAATCTTGTTATCGATATTTTTTATAAAAGCCCTTTTTATTATTTAGGTTTCATAATTTATTAACATTTTCATATCTATACATTATATATAAGAGGAGGCATTCCACATAAAATGCCACTTGGCATCCCATAATGCCATGTCATATTTCCATGTCATCATATTAATGCCACATAATCATAATATAATCCATGTCATAGCATTATCTTCATGCAGGCAAATTTTTTAATTAATTTCGGATGTTTTTATTTTTTTTACAAAAAATCACATACATAGATTCGAACATGAGTCAATTACTCCAAAGGCAAGCTCCTCAACCAATGGACCAAGAAAGATTTTGTGATAGATATTTGAAAATAATAATGACATGCTTTAATAACTCTTTAATGGCATGTCACCAAATTCGAGTCCAAAAATTGTCTATATGAATTCCGAAAATTAAGGGTTTTAAATATTTAACATATATCCATTCCTTTATTATAGTTTCCAACTTAATCACATGATTTTCATCCTCTCGAGATTCTTCTAGCAACTTAACAGGTTTGCATCTGACAGCAAAGTCCATGGCTTCTTTTTTTCTTTTGGTTTTTATGTTTTGTTATGCATTCAGTTTTAAAATTGAATATGTTTTGGGGGTTCATGATTATGCATTAACGTTGTAGTTTAGGCCCCCTGGATGGTGTAGCATAATATATCAACTGCACCAGAAAACTAAACTCGTGCCTATTTGAGACCCTACATATTTGTTTTGGGCATAGGACCTATAAGTTTAGCGTTTCTCCTTTATTCGGATATATTTATAACTTTCTTTTAGATGTTAGTGCCAAATACTGATGAATGGGTCAGATTTATATATTCATTGTGTTTATAAAAAAAAATGTATCTGGGTTTGCTCATGTTAGATAATATATCTCACAGTAAACTTTTCTGAAAATTTGGTGCATTATTACATCTAGGTTTTAATTTATAAAGGTTCGCAAAAGGTTTATGCCAAACAGAAAATGCAGACAGATCGTGAACAAAAGATGAAGTTATGCAGGTTTTTGAAGTCTTGAAGACTGTTGAAGAACCACAAGATCGTGATCAAAAGATTTGTAGTATCATCAGTTTAAATTTTTTAGGTGTATGTAAACCTATTTAATCTTTTAAGCCTATATTGTGCAAGGAGCATTACCATGGATAGCTTTGAACTTTTAAAAAGAAAAGGACAATGAAAAGGTCGGATTATCATTTTTATTGATTAACTTGTCATTCTTCTCGAAACTTTTGTTGCAATCTATGTTAGTAATGCATATGTAGTTGTATGTTTAGGTTGATGTCTACTATTTTGGAATAGTGATGTGGGAACTATTGACAGGGAAGGAGCCTTATGCAAATATAAGACCGGAGACATTGATTGGTATGCTATATGATCAGATAAACATATATATTAGACTAATGTAACAGTGTCCAATTTATTAATAAAATTATCTGTTATATGGTGTTTAATCTAAAGGGATAGTTTAAATTACTTAATCATGTGAGTCCTTAAACCGTGACTTATATGTGTGATTCATTGTTTATTTTGGTTACATCTCCTGTAGCGCTACTTGCTGATGTGTAGGAAGAGGGAATTTAAGCTTACATAGGAGCAATCAGCAACCGCAATCAACATCGGAAGGTGCGTTCAGTTTCTAGCTTTTTGTTTAAATGAACGATCCACAAACAGGTTGCAGAATGGATGCACGGTAGCAAGAAACATGGACAAATAAGGTATACTGGGATTTATTTTTTGAGTAAATTAACTTAACCAAAGAATTTGAGGACTGTATGTCTGAACATTGTTGTAATTTACAAATCCTACCATATTTCTTGCATTTATTTGTATTCTCATCTATTTCATTAACATATGTGTTTTATTTTGGTATATCCATGTATTATTTTAAAGTAGTTACTTTTGATTCTATTGATTAGTTGATTTATAGATCAATAATCAAACTCATGACTAACGCCAAAAGGACTACACTATATTTGGAAAACAACATATAAAATCATGTTTAAAGATAAGAATAGTAAAGTATAATGTCATTTGGGTGAGTAGGAAAGAAAAGAGGAGAAGGAGAAGCCATCGACATTCCGATGATTCGGACAGTTTCTGAAGACTCTATTAGAAGGCATAAGATGAAAAGCTAGAGCAAGAGGGCAGCTTTGTCTTCTGATTCAAATGCCTGTGGCTCTGAGGATTCAAGGGTTGGCAGGGAGAAAAGAAGGTCAGAGAGGAAAAATATAAATTAATTATTTTCCGAATGAAATGTTCTCACTTGAAAAAGGTATCACTTATTGTCTTGATTGAAACTAATGCTATTTTGTTGCAGAATTGCTCTTTTGGTATCATTAGATCTGTATTTGTAGTTCCCTTTTGGTATGAGTTCTATGGTGCTACAACATTGTTTTTTAGTTATTGAATGAACATTTGACAGCTATGTTTTCTACATGTTTCCTTAGAATCTGATTCTCCTTTGCACCCGATATCTTATTGCATGTTATTGCCTATTTAAGGTCCACGTAGACTATAGTTTGGGAGGCTAGAATTCCTATAGGAGATGTTTAGGTTAATGGGTATATTTATTTATAGGTGTGGTGATTTCGTCCCTTTTAGTTATAAATGGGTGTATTGAGGATATGTTTAATTTCTAACTGGTCAAATGGTTAAAAATTAGAAAGATTATCAATCTTGTGTATTAGATGATGGAAAGTTCTAATGGCCAACCACTGCTTTTCTTTTTTATGGTTAGATGTTTGCTCCAAGTTATTTTGATATACCATTGCTTTATTGAAAAGAAATATATTGTTAGTCACTCTTCCGTACAAGGAATATTTTCTGAACCGAAAACTTTACACATTACTTTTGTTATGTAAACAACCCTTTGGGACGAAATATATTGTCAATCACTCTTCTACACAAGCCATATATAATTACCATAAGTATATTGTCAATTACTCTTCTGCACCGGTTATTTATAGTTTTTTTTGGGACGAAATGCGTTTTGGGTCTAATTAAACCGTACACAATATTACCCATTTTGACCCTACCTGACATTAGTAGTTGCTGCTAGAGACCATTGACAGGTTGCGATTTGCCTGAAAATTTGAAATGTTCTCTGTCACAAGAAATTGAAGCCATTTCGAATCACAAATGCCTGTTGCCATAAATGATTGATGAGGCCATTAGCAACAGTGCAAATAAATCTGCTTGCGTATTCTCAATCAATATAGGCTTCTGGTAATTATATAGACCTGAATCTGCACTTCTGCCTTTATGGGTGAGCACAACAACCAAATCATAGACTCCAGTCAACTGCTCATTCTTATCAGAGGCCACACCTGGAAAAAAATCATTCAGTGGTAAAATTAAGAGAACCAGAAGGGATGTGTTGTCGAGTTCGAGTGCTCCTTTTTAATCAGGTATATATGTGTATACAGGTTTATGTTAATATATCATCTGACGAGGTAAATATTGTTGTAAAGGTACGATGAGTAATACATCCAGGTTCATCAATATTTTCTCTATACCTTTAAATGTCGTTATTAGCTTACACTGAAATTTTACTTTCTCACAAGTTCTAAGCATGCTGTTTGTGGTTCTTTGTTGAGCAATAACTATTGACTTTCTCACAAGTCTGCAAATACATAAATGGAATCTATGTCTCATGTCATGTGTTTAATAGTGGTGTAAATTTATATTTTAGGCCTTAGAGTTTTAGACTCCAAGGATTAATTACATATACTTATATGCGTGTATTTATAGATAGTTGTAGATGTGAAATACTCAATTTACTTAGCAGCCATTGCCCGGGTTTCATCAATCTCAGCATTAATGACATTTGACATAATTTATTAGCCCTTGTTGAAGCAGACAGGAAAGCAAAGGCAGCTGATGTTGTATCTGAAACAAATACACACGGTAATCAGAAGGTTCTACATTTGTTTCATGTCAGTATTCAAGGATTTGTCATAACTAAGTATTAATTTACTAGAACAGTTTAGTAGCCTATGTACTTTTGCAACCACGAGAACACGGTCGCATATTCAAATCTTTAGAAGAATGTCTAATAAGAAACTCTATAGATATGACAAAAAAGTGCCTTGCCACTGCCACATGACTCATATACATGCTTTACAAGTTTTCACCACGAGTGTATATTTAGCTTTGTACACGTCTAACCACAACATAAGGTTGTTTGGATTTGATTTTGATTTGATACTTTGATGGGCTTATGACCTTACTAAGCGCATATCTGATTTCTTTAAATAGACGAGCCTTCCATTCAATTACAAATGATTACAATCACAGAATTGTAGGCTAAGTGGGAATTGATGTAGTGATAAATTACAGAATTCATCATCAGATTTCTGAGAGTTGCTATAGTGATAAATTAGTATCTGGTATGCACCGTAAAAATTTTGTGCTGATAATTCAGATTGATAGTTAGCAAAGTCTAAACGCCTAATATTAGCAACATTAAACGTATGGCTACTTAGAAGGGTTAAGTCATGATTATATATAGTCCCGCTTCTGGAAGCTTTTCCATTATTATTTTCAGTTTCTAAATATTTGAAAATCATGTTTTTAAATCTCATTTAGTAATTTGTTTTTCAGTTGTTCCAAAATTACCAAAATGTCTGAAAGGCACCGTATGCCTGGACCCCGTGATGGCCCTATACCTGTTATTCACCAAGGACCCTTCAGGCCCTTACCTCCTAACCCTGCTGTTCTTGAAGAGGAGCTTGAACTCCAACGTCACGATATTCAACGAACTATGGCTCAGAACAAACACGTGGCTGAAGAAAACGTCACACCCTAAAGGGAGTTTACTAGGGTGAAAGATGAGATTCATACTTTAGGTCCCATTATCCCCAAATTGCATGCCGGCATAGACACAAGGGCCAGGGACCTAAGTGATAGAGGAATGAATTGAAGTTGGAGCCCGAGCTTCACAAAACTGGGCCTCTTAAGGGCAAATGTCAGTCATTTAAGAGGTGAAGCTCAGAAAATGAATTCATTGAGGCAAGATCTACCAAACCAACTTAAAACACTCACTAAGGATACAAATAAATTGGATGCGTAAAGAACTTGTCGATATAAGATATGAATTTTGGTTCTAAATTTGAGCTAAATTATGTTTCATGATTTACCATGGAATAATATTTGCTTACAGGAGTGATTATGAAATGCTGAAGAAAACGAATGAGGAACATATGATTCAGAAAGAAGCAATGGAGAAAATCTTATTTCAATGGCTCGTGAAATAGAGAAGCTACAAGGAGCAGATGTTGACTAGGTAAGTCATCTCTCGTGAAATGCCAAATGCCTTAAATACCCTTTAAAGAACCCGAATCATTATCAATGGAAATGAAAATGGATTATTGTGGTTTTTAATTAGGGGGAATTGCATATGAATGTAGGTGGTGGGGGATATGGAATGATCTGTGGAAGCCCTGATATGAGGTATCCAGGTGGTGGATATGGTGATGTATATGGTGGTAGTTGGGGCTCTTATGATCACTGAGGACCTCCATGTCATTGATCTTCACAACAGTCTCTAATGGCTCATTGCAGTAAGGACACAGAGGCTTAGATGCTGTAAATATGCCAAAGTTGCATGTCATCTTCACCACAGTCTCTAATGGCCCATTGCAGTAAGGACATAGAGGCTTAGATGTCATCAGTTAACTGGTATGTAGTGTTTTTATGTTGTGTTTGGTATTGTAGCGATCAGCCGCTTTTTGTGTCAGACATAAACTTGGTTCAGTGCCAATCTAAACACTGAACGGATGTCTTTGATTCAGTATAAAGAATCAAGCCATCTATAATTCGTGTAATAAATAGCTTTTTTCCTGGCAGCAAACACCGACTATAGACATATGTATTGGTTATTTTTAAATCACTAGGAAGGCTTTCATTAGAGTCCCATGCAAAGAAATTTATATTGGAACTCAAAACCAATGGTAATTTCTGTTTTGAGAACTTAAATTCTGCACTAAAGTTTAAAGCTGTCATTTTGAGATTGTATGTTTGGTTAACAAGGAATTTTACATCTTTTTAGGTTTATGTACAGATACAGATACCGATTGGCAACATCTATAGAACTTAATATACAGTTATGCAATGAGCATGCCTAACATACATGTCAGTACTTTTCATGAACATGGCTGCTATTTTAAGTCCATAGTTACAAATTTTTGTTTTTCTCATAATTTCTATATCTGTAACATGATGTAAAATGTCTTAGTTTATCCAAACTTTCAATATAGTCAAAGTCATTTATAGTCCTTTTAGGTATCTCTAGGTGTCACTGTTCTACTTATGCTACTCAAAGAGATTTAATGTTGATCCAGCTCTTGCATGCATTTCTCTGTTGAAAACACTTTGTCTAAGCTTTTTGTACTAGATAAACAAGTAGGCAGTGGTTTGCCTAATTAATAAGTTTTGTAATCAATTTGGATTAGCGTACCTTTTTGTGCGATTTGCCTTTAGTTTTATTCACATTTGAGATTAACCCATTTTTTGGTTTATAATTGTATTTTACAATTTAATAGTTTAAATGTAGTTATTTTACAAGAACGCACTAATTTTCATACAGTATAGTTTATCTAAATTAGCTAATATGACTAATGACAATCAAGAATTGAGTATATAGCTCGATTTGTTATTTTGAGAGAGCGTAAAGTTTAGTAATGCTTAAGTTGTTCTGTTTAATTAGCGTATGATTCGTTTAACTAAGGTGATGTTCACAATAAGCTGAGTTGGAACATTCAGGATTTACTAGAATATTTAAAACTATCCAGTAATGTGAAAAACCATAGCGGTAAAGGCGTTAAACCACATATTGAAATTAGACGCGTTTTGAAGAAAAGTAAGAATGGTGATTTTTTATTGAAAACTTGAAGTTGTCAAGCATAGTAGGTCACTTAATATCGTGGTACTTGCAGTTTGACAGTGGCATACAATGTTAAATTGGAATCCTGTTTCATGTTATGGGTCAAAACGTTTGAATTTTCAGTTACAGCATGTTACTAAATATCTTGCTAAGGCCAGCATGATTGTGGAACTACCATGTTAATTAGGAATCTCAATTGTTAGGAACCAGATTAAAAGAATTGAAAAAAGAAATATTTACTTGGTTGCTGAATTATGTAACCCGGTATGCGACAGAATACAAGTTTGTTGTTTGAAGTTTCTAGCTTAAAGAATATGCTTTGGTTTTTTTGACTAGATTTTAGCGAGGTTCAATCGTGCTCGTGCAGCTAGGCTAACACTGCCTCATTATGTTTGCCAGACACCTCTATTTATGCCTGTGGGAACACAAGGTTAGAAATTTGAGTTTCATTCCCTGTGATACTTATTTATTTATTTATTTTTTTTTTATTATTTTTTTTCTTCTATTTGTTAGCATCGTATACCTGCCACTTTTGATGTATTGTTTTCCATTGGTTTTCTTAAGCTTCTCAACAACTCGTTTTTAGATTGATTGTATATTTTGTTCATGGTGGGAAGTTGAGAGTTATGCTTATGTTTTAATGGTATTTGTGCTTATTAGAAGATCAAGAAACCAGAAGTACAAGGATTCTACTTCAGTGTCGTTTGCTTTGTATTGTATGTTTGCCTCCAACAAAGATCCGGATGATTTTTTTCATGGCATTAATTTGTTATTCATCCATAGTAACACATATGGTGGTTTGAGTGGAACCTGTTGTCAAATAGTCTTATGTAATCAACCAAAGAGCTCACGCACATGCTTAAACACTACAAGTTCAAATTTTGCATATCGTCCAACTTAGACATCTATGGATATCTCACAGTTCATGTACAAAAACAGATACCCTGTTTCTGAAATTATGCGTTTACTAACTCAATATACGTGGGGTTGTGGATGCCCTGCATTATAATTAATGTCTAGGAAGCTGTTTATCTTTTACTGATGGAATATAACTAAATTTTCATGGCAACAGGGACTATAAAAGATTTAACGACCAGCTAAGGATGACTTATGAAGGACAAGCACTTAATAAATTAACCTAAAATTTAAAGGAAGGATTACTAACATTCAAATGTAAAAATTAGAATACAGCACTAATATTACAGTTTCTAAAAATGATAGAAAAATAAAAGTTTTAATTTCACAACAAAAAATGTATAAACATTACAAACTTGAATGTAAGATCTCTCGATCACTATGTAAAGGAAGGCAAAGAAGACGCAAAATCCACTAGAACAGCAGCAACTGGACCCATGAAATCCAATTCAAAACCAAAGTAGTCATTGATATTGGGGGTGTTCACGGATTGGGTAATATCCATGAAATCAAAACCGAAACCGAACCGAACCGAAAATAATCGAACCGAATTTGTGACCGAACCGAATTGGTCAAAACCGAACCGAACCGAACTAAATATTTGGTTATCGGGTTGGATATGGTTTTGGCAATGAAAACCGAAAACCGAATTCATATAAAATATATATTTTCTCTATGTACATATATGAAAAAAATCACTAAAACTCTTTTTAGTATAAATATAACATGATTTAAGCTTGAAAAAAATTTTGTGCTAAAATATATATAATTAAATAAAAATAATTAAAATTATGTAATTCGGGTTATTCGGTTTGGTTTTCGGTTATAGGGTTCGGTTTGATAAGGTTTTAAAAGGTACCTTTTAGGGGTCATTTAAGCCCTTATTCGATCACTCAGATCCGTTATTGCTTAATATCGCTCCTTTTCACTTTTGCGTCTCAAGGCAAAATCTTGGAATGATGCTTATTTGACCTAAAAGGCGCGAATATACTGAAGAAATGGCCAAAGTCGAATTGAGACACTCAAAGTCATTGAAACATAAGGCGACGGCGCATCAGCATATCTGCGACGCCGTCGGAAGGAATTTTATGACGGGTCGGGCGAAATTGCATGTTTTCAAGGGACGACGTCGGGTTCTAAAGAGTAGGCCGTCGTTACTCGGGACGGCCTAGATGCAACCAAGACGGCGTCGAGTCGAAGGGACGGCGTCACAATCATAAGGTGACGCCGCCGCAAGGTTTACGTGGCCAAGACGAAACCCTAATGACGGCGACACGGCGGCCACGAAACATAAGGTGACGCCGTCGCAGATGTAATCTTATATAGAATCCAATTTTTCGGTTTTTGTGTAGTCTTTTGGAGTAAAACCTAAAACCGAACCAAGGCTTTCTTGTGCATTTTAGGTTCTAAACCCTATTATACATCAAGATAAGTATTTACTTCATTAATTTAATTATGTCTTTGATTATTTGTGTGTATGCTTGCATGTTCTCCATGTCCGCTAATTTATTTGTGTGTTTGCTTAGGAATATGAAACTTAATTATTGAATATTGATTGGTTGATACTTATCTTAGTTGACTAATGATCTAGAGTCGCTAGATTATTCGTTATGTACTTAATGCTTGACTTTTCTTTGTGAACTTTAGAATATAATTATCTAGGTAATTGTAGGATAAAGTATTCAAGGACAACCGTAGAGTAGGCGTCTATAAATCACTAGAGGATTTGTAAACAAGACCCTTTGGTAATTTCAAAGAGTTAGGAAACAAGCACGCCCTATAGCCTTAGAATCACAACGCAACTAGGAATAAGGACGTGACAAATCAACCATCAATAGGAGATAATTAAGGAGTAGTAAAACCTAAGTAAACACATCTTTAAACTATCATACAGTACACATCAATTAGACATAGACTATCACAACCTTAGCTTAGATAATTAGATAATAGTAGAGTAATCGGTAGCAATACCAACCCCAAATCCAATACCCGAGATTCGTACCTTTTCCATTTCTACAAAAATATAAAAATACAAAATAATCTTCCTCAACCTCAACCTTAGCGTAGTAACTTCTCACTAGCATTCCTATTCCCCAGAGAACGATATCAATACCCGTGGCTTACCCTAATTACTACACTACAACGATTAGGTTCACCGCCTAGGGTGTTATAAAACTTGCTCAAGAAAAGGAAGTTTCCTTGACCCCGAACGACACGTGTAGCGTTATCAAGTTTTTGGCGCCACCGCCGGGAATAGAATAGCTAGTTAGTAGTCCACTTCGCTTAGGTTTCTTTGCTTGATTCCTATCAAGTAAATTTTTCTCATTTTAGCTTTCTTAGTCTATCCCCTTCTTCGTGACCTTTGTTCGTAACACCCATCACTTTTCACCATGGAAGGTGACAACCAACCACCACTCATCAACCCACCACCAAACGACCGCCAAGAGCCCGTGACTCTTGGTGAGTACTCGAGACCAAACCACCTAGGTTATAGGAACACCATTGAGCTTCCCGACCAAGCCCAAACTACGGCCTGCGATCCGACACCATCCGGTTGGTGCAAAGCGGATGTGCATTCCATGGACTTCGTTCGAAGATCCAAATCAAGATCCGAGGGATTTCTCAAAATTGTCGATTCCATCGACCTTGATGCTACTACTCGGAGACCACGCGCAAGGTCTCTTCCAATTCTCTCTACGGGACCAAGCTAGTAATTGGCTTGAGCGACTTCCAGCGGCTCCATCTCAAGTTGGGATGATCTTACTTCGCTTCTTGCTCAATTTTTCCCACGGGAGAACCACTAAGCTTAGGAATGACATCTTGATGTTCCAACAACGTCAAGGTGAATCTCTACGAAGCATGGACCCGATTCAAGGACTTACTTCATAAAGTCCTCATCATGGCATTGATCTTTGGCTCCAAGTCCAAATCTTTTATGATCATGTCAACTTTCCCACTAAGCGATCCATTGACCAAGCGGCGGTGGAAAACTTAGTGATCTCACCGCGGAAGAATCATGGGAAATAATAGAGGACCTTGCCTCTATGACAACGAAAGTTGGGATGACCCCGTGAACTTCCCAAACCGTCAAGGCAATCTCCTTGCCTCCTCCCGACCGTAGGATGATCGAACTTGAAGATCAAGTCAAATTCCTCATGAGTTCCTACGAGAATCCTAAGTCCTCGCGCCATATAAACAAAGTTTCCTCTTCGTGCGAGCCGCTTGTGATCCTCATAACACGCAAGACTAGCACCCTATCCCCGAACATGCTTCCGCTGAATACGCATCCTCGTAATAATGGAACGGGAGGAAGATTCCTACAACGCCTTGACCTAGGAATTTCAATGAAACCCGGTGGCATGGAAAACAAGCCCGACTTTTACGGGGACAAACCAAAGAATTCACCTCAATGATTTCGTGGCCCCCACCTAACGGTCCTAACCAACAGAGTATTGAAGGATGTTGCAAAACATAGTTGCGTCCCCAAGAAACCCAAATGGCTAAGCTCCTGACCACTTTAACCATCAACAAGCCGAGATGGATAGGAAGATAGACAACCTGTTGAAAGCCATAAATAGTGATAGGAAGGTTAGTGCTATCTCGACTCCCGAGCCTCCAGGTGTAGAAATTAAGGATCCAAGCAAGCTTATTAAGCACGTCCAATTCGTCAATGCCATCGCCTTAGTGGAACCGGATGAAACAGATGACGAAGAAGACCAAACATTTGTTGAAGATGAAACACCGAGGAAGAAGATGAAGTAGACAATGACTATTTCAACAAATTTCCTACGGAAGAGGAATTATCCCGCCACCCTCACTTAGTGCGTGACCTCCGTCACATGTATGTTAGGAAAAGCCCTAGAATCAAGTTTGGGAACCCTTGGAATCTTAACATACCATGTTGCATAGGACACCTTTTGTGGCAAAGGCTTACATTGATCGTAAATCCCCAATTAACATAATGACTAGCACCTATTACAATTGGATAATGAAGAAGCCTATCCCAACTAGGCAAGACCTCGATAATCCTAGTGATAAGTGTAATTTTCTTGGTAGAGTTAAGGATTGCCCGCTCATGTAGGTAGTTTCACATTCCCTACGACTTCATAATTGTGGAAGATATTAGCACGCCATAGACCCTAGCTTGTCCCACGTTATTCTAGGAAAACCTTTCGTAGAAAGCACCGGATGACCTATGACCCATCATTAGAGTAGTGCGATTCAAGGATGAGACCGACGACGAGCCTACCAAATGCCGCTTAAGATTGAGAAGTTTTCATCACTCTCAATGATGAAAAGGAACTTAAACTGTCGGTCTATTATAGGAATGATGAGGATAGGGAAAAGGAGTAGATTATGTTATGGCTAAGCTTTTCGGGTTCTATAAAGATTGTTTGAATTTAGGACGAAATATAGGACCGAGTGGGAAGAGGGTGAACTCTTAGAAAGGAGTATCATGGGACACTTCTACAACATGGAACCCCGATAGAAACCGTCAAGAGGCGGTGATGCAAAAACGTAGGAGTAGGACTACGAGTCTAGCTACAAGACTCTTAAATAAAGAAAAGCGCTTGGGAGGCAACCCATGCTTAATTGTTTGCTTGTTAATGTCATATATCTTTTATTAATTGTTTGTCCTCATGTTTGAATTTGTAAAATGCTTTATTTTGTTTTTAACCTCGTCTTAATTACATATAAAGGTATTTTACATAAAGGATAAGTGTAGGAGGATTACACACGCTTTCATAAGAAACGTAAACATGAGAATAACAATTAACTAAAAGATATATATGTTTGTTTGTTCGAGTCAAATGCTTGTATCGAGTCATAATGGATGTTTTTGCGTAAGTTTTTCCGGATCCTAAAGATGCAAATTTTCCGAATTTTTCCAAAATCGCACCGCTTTTTGTCAGGATAACTGACGGCGCCAGAAGGAATAAAACATCGACTTTTTTCTCGTTTCTCGAGCTACTTGTAAAATTTTGGAATTTTCCGGATCTTAACTTTCAAAACAAATTGTAAACATCCATTCCACAAGCATTATATCCTAGTTTAAATCGAGTCTTATGTATATTATTACCGCGATTTTACGCGAAGGTTTCGTTTGTTTTCTTCTAGTGTGCGAGTTTAGTTTGTCAAGAAGAAGTTACACAAGTTTGGAAGGAGCCTTTCACGCAAAAACTCTTCTTGGAAAAGATTTAACCACCACTTTTACGGATCCTACCGAGCTAATCGGGGAGTATTAGTTTCTTCGTTTTAATTACCTTCTATTATCATAACTTTGATATTTCGGGAACATTGGGGACAATGTTCGGTTTAAGTGTAGGGAGGAAAATAAAGCGGAACTTTGAAACTATACTTATCCTTGACTATTTGCTTTGTCCAAGTGTATTTGTGTAATAAACCATGAGAAAATGTAGGTTAGGGTAATTTTAGCCAAATTTAAAATTTTTTCATGACGATAAGAGTGGGCCATTAGTCTTAACAAAAGCGTCTCATGGATAGGAAGTTGCATGACTAGCACAAAACCTTACCACCTAAATTCCACCCAAAATGTGAGGATCGCCTTAGATTAGTAGAATTAAAGCATTCATCTTTAATGCTTAGAGTGTGAACCCGGTAGTATATTAGATTCTAGAACTTGTTTTGTGATGCATTCGAGATCGCTAATGAGACTACACTTGTGTAGTTAGGAATAACTAAATGATAAGAGGCATTAGGATAAACCCTTGTTTGATACCGTAATATAATTACTTCTTCCATATCGGTTGAGTAATTCCCCACACCCTTTGTTGTGCTCATCTTTAGTACACGATACCCTAGTTAACCCCTCGTAGCCTATCCTTTTCGCGGTTCTCGTGATGTTTCGGTTTTCCGGATATCAATGAAGAGCATTGTTTACACCCCACCCCAAATATACACCCAAATCGCCTTAGCCTACCTTTATTGCACTCACTTTAGTGCAATTTATGTTATCACCCAAAACCCTTAGTTCAATTATCCGTTGCTTGCATGAGTTGCTAAGTCGAGTCATATCCTTTGTATACGCTTTGGGATGATTGGGATTCATGGGAAAAGTTAAAGTTTATGAAATATAGGGAAGAGAACGTTAAACTCAAATTCCCTTTGTTTGCATAATAATGTACTCCAAGTGTTTTGATCTTTCAATTCGGGTCAAATTAGTGTTAGAGTAATAAAACTCAAGTGTAGGGATGTGTCTATAAATCCCTATCATTTTGATGTACCGTAGAGGATGGTAGAGTAAAAGTGTATGCACAAAAAAAAAAAAAAAAAAAAAAAAAAAAAAAAAAAAAAAATTTCAAAAAAAAAAAAAAAAAAAAAAAAACCATACGGGCTACCATCCTACATCTATCTTTTAAATTATGTTTGTTTATTTTCGTTGCTAGAGTTTTAGAGTGTCGAGTCTTGGCTTAGCAACGCCATTCTTCAGTATACTTGCAACATAGAGATTTTGACTATCCACCACTAAATAGCCTATCCCACCAAACCCTTCATTTCCTACCGTAAGCCTAACATTACAACCCTTTAAAAGACCTCTTTGATAGTCTTTCCTAGGTGCTTACGCCAAAGCGACTGAGGTTTGATCTATTCTCAAGCCTATGGTAATCTATGTACTAGGACCGGTTAATGAGTGTTTATCTTCCATTTCCGATTTGTTATATTTCATATATACACCCGAGAGAGATGTGAGTATCCAAACACCCCATGTGAGGTGCTAGTATGTAATTCCGTGCTTGTTATGACTTTTATGGGCTTATATGTGTTGTGGACCGCTTTGAATGAATGCTTCATGACCCCTAACTTATAAATTAATTGGCTAAAAGCACATTTGCTTGAGGACAAGCAAATACCAAGTGTAGGATATTTGATAAGGTTTTAAAAGGTACCTTTTAAGGGGTCATTTAAGCCCTTATTCGATCATCAGTATCCGTTATTGCTTAATATCGCCCTTTTCACTTTTAGGTCTCTTGAAGGCAAAATGTCGGAATGATGCTTATTTGGACGAAAAGGCGCGAATATCTGAAGAAAATGGCCAAAGTCGAATCGAGACACTCAAAGTCATTGAAACATAAGGCGACGGCGTCATCAAGATATCTGCGACGCCGTCGGAAGGAATTTTGCGACGGGTCGGCGAAATTGCATGTTTTCAAGGGACGACGTCGTTCTAAAGGAGTAGGCCGTCGTTACTCGGGACGGCCTAGATGCAGCCAAGACGGCGTCGAGTCAAGGGGACGGTTGTCACAATCATAGGTGACGCCGCAAGGTTTACGTGGCAAGACGAAACCCTAATGACGGCGACACGACGGCGTCACGAAACATAAGGTGACGCCGCAGATGTAATCTTATATATAGAATCCGAATTTTTCGCTTTTGTGTAGTCTTTTGGAGTAAAACCTAAAACCGAACCAAGGCTTTCTTGTGCGGTATTTTAGGTTCTAAACCCTATTATACATCAAGATAAGTATTTACTTCATTAATTTAATTATGTCTTTGATTATTTGTGTGTATGCTTGCATGTTCTCCATGTCCCGCTAATTTATTTGTGTGTTTGCTTAGGAATATGAAACTTAATTATTGAATATTGATTGGTTGATACTTATCTTAGTTGACTAATGATCTAGAGTGCGCTAGATTATTCGTTGTGTACTTAATGCTTGACTTTTCTTTGTGAACTTTAGAATATAATTATCTAGGTAATTGTAGGATAAAGTATTCAAGGACAACCGTAGAGTAGGCGCCTATAAATCACTAGAGGATTTGTAAACAAGACCCTTTGGTAATTTCAAAGAGTTAGGAAACAAGCACGCCCTATAGCCTTAGAATCACAACGAACTAGGAATAAGGACGTGACAAATCAACCATCAATAGGAGATAATTAAGGAGTAGTAAAACCTAAGTAAACACATCTTTAAACTATCATACGAGTACACATCAATTAGACATAGACTATCACAACCTTAGCTTAGATAATTAGATAATAGTAGAGTAATCGGTAGCAATACCAACCCCAAATCCAATACCCGAGATTCGTACTTTTCCATTTCTACAAAATATAAAAATACAAAATAATCTTCCTCAACCTCAACCTTAGCGTAGTAACTTCTCACTAGCATTCCTATTCCCCAGAGAACGATATCAATACCGTGGCTTACCCTAATTACTACACTACAACGATTAGGTTCAACGCCTAGGGTGTTATAAAACTTGCTCAAGAAAAGGAAGTTTCCTTGACCCCGAACGACGCGTGTAGCGTTATCAGGTTTTCGGTTTTCGGTTCGGTTGAATCAAATTTAATTTTGGTTCGGTTCGGTTTTCGGTTATACCCAGAAAAAAAAATTAACCGAACTAACCGAACCGGATAAACCGAATAACCCAATAACCGAACCGATGAACACCCCTAATTGATATACCAGTTCAGGGCCGGGTTGTTTTCCTTTCTAATCATCTTTATTTGTGTGAACCTATAAGAAGTTTAGACCATTCAGACAAAGCCTTGATTTGTTTGTGTGTAGAGTGAGGGAACCTAAGAGTATTGCGTATAAAGCCTTGAGGTCTTGGCTCATTTCTTGTCCGAATAGTTTCAATTTCATTGTTGGAATACAACATTGCAACTTGCAAGATGTTTGAGCCGAAAAAAAAGTGAAAAAAAGAATGTATTGAATATTTTACTATGAACACCTAAACTGTCCCCGAGATACATTTTATCCTAAATTAGCTCTTTTCCATGCTTTACTATATAGGCTAACACCTTTAGTATTTTCACTTAATTAAATACGGGTTCATCACTTTGTGTGTCAACTTTCTATGAACGCTATATTTAGATGGTTTCATCAATCAACATTAGATTATCAGCGGATGGGATACACATTGACATATAAATGTGCATATCCCTCATTAATTTATGTTATGATCCAAACTAAAGGGAAAAGATAATGACTTAATGTTGATCGATTGTTCAACCCTGTAGCTTGACCTGAAGGAGATTCTCTTGTCCGAGGAGGTAATATCGCACCTATTTATCTACTCCTCACATCTATCAAAGAATTTATTCTAAATAAAATGTATGTTTTGTAACTTGTATTAGGCACTTTCTGATCCATATTTCAAAAATAAGGCTAGCACTGATAAGGAGCCTTCTTCTCAGCCCATTTCAAAGTTGGAAGATATGAATTTATGATTATCGACTTTAAGTAGTAGATAATCCGTTCATAGTGTATTTGTATTAGTTTAGAGCGAGGCTCATTGTTTCAGGATTGTTGGCATTGTTTTTGAACTGCTTGCCTGCTAATTGTCTGTTGGTACAACTGATAAGTAGTTTTGAGTGTGTTTGGGATCGATTAATCTGACTACTTATCAAATTATTTGCTAATGTAATAAGTTGTTTTAAGTATAAGCAGTTTGGAGCTGCTTTATTCCAACTACTTCTTGCGAAGGAATGAGCAGATAAGCAGTCTGATTAGTAATTCCAGATAGGGGTCAAGTAATCAGTTTAGTCTTTTACTTAAAGACGATAATCATAATTTAGTCAGGTAGTTTTCTTTACATAAAGACGATAATCAACCATGAGATCCATATCTGACTATTTGACTAAATTAGTCTTTTACTTAAAGACGATAATCTTGACTGACTATTTGACTAAACCAAATGCAGGTGCTGCATTCTAATAGCAAATATACTCGACTCATCCAGAGTCGTCTTACTTATCGGGAAATCCTCAGACGGGCGAATATGGTATGACACCCTGATCGGGCGGGCTTAATTGTATTCTAAATATATATGTGAGCATTTTAAACCATTTTTAAGCACAATAAAATAAGCAATCCCAAACACCCTCTTAATGTCACATGTTTTATGGAAGCAAATGATAGTCATGCATACCATATTTGTTAGTAAACCTTCAATATCATGTGGATTCTTTCTTAATGTGAAGTTTTAATGTGGATCGCATCTGTTTTCATCTCAGATTCATCAAGAATTTGGCCAGTATGTGCATACATATATGCAAAGAGGTGTTGGTAACATGTAAATTATGACAAACTTTTTTTCAATAATATTCGGTTTATCCAATAAAACTGCAGGGTTCAGGTTTTGTAGGTTCAAGAATTAAGGTTGGTTCGTAGGTTCAGTATTTGAAGTGTTGATGCCAATGTTTTGTGACTTATATGAGTTCTAGAAACGGTTTTCAGGTTCTTTTCATATCGCCCTCTATTCCAACGATTTTGCTGATAATTGTAAAAATCGCAAAATCACCATAAAAAACGATTTTTCAGGTTCTTATATGAGTTCCTGAACCACTGCAATCACCATAAAAATCGCGGGTTGTCAAGACAAGATTTTGAGTACGTTTCTTTGTCCTTTTTTTTCTGCTAATGTGCTTAATGACGGCGCCGTGTATATTACGTTCTAACACTTTAAATAAAATCTTTGACTAAGAATCTTATATTATTTCTGTCACCAGTTTGACAGATTATATCGGATACATTCAAATAATTAGTGATCCAATTTTATCCGTGGATGCTACTAAAAGCCACAACGTAATAAAAACCATATGAATGAAAACGTTTTTCACAATGGATATCCATTGCGAAACAGAAGAGGTACGATAAGTAGCATCTTATATTATGTGACTCTTGCTTTGCTTATTCACATATGAATGAAACAGGCTCATAGATGGCTTTGCGACATTGGGAATGTAATTTTATATCTTCGATTTTAAAATCCTTGCATTTGAATGACAATGTCAACCCATTTAAGTGGTGTTTTATATAACATCGTTGATTACAGAAACATAATTATGGTTTCTACTGATTTACTATTACCGCGGTGTCGAGTCAGTCCGAGACCTTTGTTGGTGCTGCATCCCCGCACATGTCCAGTGGTGGCCTTATGCCTGGCAAAAGAACGCGTCAGCTTGTCGATCAAGGTCATTTACAATGCTTATAAATTCATTGTCATTTTTAGGATGTTTACACGTGGATTGACATGTTGTTGTGTCTGGAATATTATCCTCATAGGTGATACCTTTTACGCACCTTTTTTCTATGCCGAGGGTACTCCAGATGAATGTTTACCGTCGTCTTCACGGAAACGTAAGTGTTACGCCTTTTAATGAATCCCCCATCGTGTTTTAGGCATTTTCCGTTCATATATCCTGATGGTTACAGAACTTACGATGGCCCTTTGTACATATAAACCATTTCATAATTCAGATTGTAACAAGTACTTTTTAAACCCTTTGTACATATAAACCATTTCATAATTCAGCTTTGTCATATGGTGGAACATTACCAGAAAAAGCTCGACGTTGACCGAAATGGTAACAAGTACTTTTTAAACCATTTCATGTCATACCATGTCATAATTCAGATGGTAACAAGTACTTTTTAAACCATTTCATGTCATACAAATTTATGACCAGATGGTATGACATGAATGGTGAACTCCTATTGACATATCTCATGAACCTGTATGTGTTACCAGAAAAAGCTCGACGTTGCCGACCAAAGTGACATTGCAGGTGAACTCCTATTACTGAATAATGCGCTCCTTAAGTGTCAACATGATTGTATACGTATATTTGCGTGCCTCATTTTGTTCATGTTTTGTAACATGATTTTTTTTCCACATGCTTTTTAAATATTTCTATTTTTAGCTGACTTTAGACCACAAATATCTTATGTTGCAGATTGCAAGTAGAACTTCTCTAAAAGATTGGTCTGATATACAATAAGAAGATTATTTGTCAGTCCTGGAGATTTGTTATCATTATAGCAGGTTCAACTTTCTTTGAATTTTGAGGTTCGGGTGTCGTTATTTAGATGTTTCCTTTTTTTTCAATGGGGTTTCCACCCTTATATTACGTGGTGTAAATGATTGGTGTGTTTGGTAATGGAGGCTGTGCGTTTCAGTTTGGGGTGTGTTTTACTATCTTGCATCAACGCTTGTGGCATCAAGCAAAAAACTCTTACTTTTCAATAAGTTTTATACACGGTATCGGAAAACAGCTTGAGGGAAGTATGATGTCTAAGCATCATGGTCTCTTTGTTTCTTAGTCTATATTTCTGATGTAATTGGATTTTTTCAGGTAAGGAGGGTGCAATTTGATTCATATAACCGTGATGGTCGTATTCGCCAACAAGAATTGGAAGAGGCACTTCATGGTCATAGGATATGGTTTGGGAGGTGGAAGGAAAAAAAGCGATGAAATCAGTCGATTCAAATCGTAGTGGTACTATTGATTAAGGGTGTGCATGGTCCAAAAACCGGACCGGACCGGCCAAGACCGGACCGGACCGAAAACCAATTTTGGCATAAACCCTAAACCGAGACCGGACCGAATGTGGTCGGTCCGGTCTAACAAGGCCAAATTCGTCGGTTTTGGTCCGGACCGGACCGGACCGAGGACCAATTAGCCCAAAAGCCGGGACCGCGGACCGAACCGAATGTGGTCGGTCCGGTCTCGGTCCGTGTCGTTCCGGTCGGTCCTTCGGTCGGTCCGGTCCGTTCGGGTCATATGCTCACCCTTACTATTGATAGTGCCACTGAAATGGAGAAGTTGGTGAAATTTGATGACAAACATTTGCATATGAAGATATATGAATCATGAGTGAAGTAGATAGATGGTTTGTTTTCTTACTCAATTTAAATCAATGAATATTAAATAGAGAAAGTGGTTGGGTAGTGAGCGTAGTCAATGGCATGGTAGTCAATGTTGACAAAGTTAATGTTACAAGAATTTATTCATATTTTTCACACCATTCAAGTGGATCATATTTAGATTGCATCAAACAAACTGTATCTCTCCATTGTGAATGAGGAAAAAATAGGACAACTAGCATGTACCAAAGATTTCTTATGTTAATAGTAATTAAACTGCTCTCAGCAGCAATTGATTAATCTCTTTATACGATTTTGTGCTATTGCATTCTATGTACGCTTTCAAAAGTTTACGATACGATGTTTTTCTAATAGACTCGGGGACCAAAGATAGAATTCGATTTTGCTCATTATATCTTATGTATAAACACGATAAAAGGTTAGTCAAGGCCTCACATTACAAGAAAAAAGGTACATCTGATAAAATTTATGCAGAACATCAGGTTAGTCAAGGCCTCACATTGCAAGAAAAAAGGTACCAGTTGCAAAAAAAGGTTAATCTGCGAATATAAGTTACTATATATGATTTATGTACCCAAGTTATAATTCAAATATATTGATAATGTCATATGAACTGAACTATCATTAAATGTGTAGGTTGATTACAAAGTACAAGCCTACCATGATACTTTTTCTTTATGTTTGTACTATATATTTGTTCCACAAAATCCTAAAAATAAAATCACAAGTCATACCCGTCCATCGGACGGTTTTGACACTAGTATATATATATATATATATATATATATATATATATATATATATATATATATATATATATATATATTTCACAAATCCCAATATCAATTTCATATCGTTATTCGTTTCGAGTCCACAAGCACGAGTCATGACCTCTCGACTTTTAATCAATCAATAGTCCAAACTATACTAATGTCCATGTTACAGCGTTGTCGGGATCAACTATTGACTAAAAAGTCAAAGTGACACCGACGTCGCTCAAAGTTGACAATTATATATATCAAGTTCAATTAAAAGTCATAATAGCGCAATTCAATCCCAAATCAACTCAAATCAATCTCAAATCAATCTCGCCAACCAATCAACTAACCAAATATACCCGAGACCAATGTTATGACCCTAATGGTCATGACACGGTCACGGTTAAGACCACGTGAACCAAACAAGCTCTATAAGCTTTTCGGCTCCACGCGTCTCATCCAAACACCAACAATATCAACCAACAAGCTACCAAAATGACCCGACCTGAACCCAAGGTCTACGTGGGTCACGTACGCAACCCAAAGGCCACGTACGTGCCCTATGTGGCTCGTACACCATGCCAAACCCAACCAAACACTACCAAATCAATTCCACAAGATCCAAATACAATCAATCAACCTCCAATCATTAACCAAACACCAAACCTATCATCTATTCTAACCAAAAACATGAAACTAGACCTAAAATTCAAAAACCCATCAATATGATACACCACATGCTTACCAAATACTAGATACATGTTTATTTAAGTGTTAATTAGACTTAATCCCACGTTTAAACCAAAAGCCCTAAATTTTATCATAGGGTCGAACCCTAATAAAGCCATACGTGGCTTCACAAAGCTCAAACAAGTGTTACCCATGTTCCATTTACCTTATTCAAGCCCGATCTACAATATTGGATGAAAACCCTAAAAGTACGAATTTTAATCTTAAGATTTGAAGGTGTTATGGAGGTTTATATGGGGCGTATAATATATGGTTGGAAAGAGGAGGAAGAGAGCTTTAAGATGGTGGTGGAGGTGAGATGACACTCGCCGGAATTTGGCCGGAGGTGGCCGGACAAGAGGCGGCGGTGGTGGCGGTAATTAGGGTTAGGGTTTTTAGAGAGTTAGAGAGAGAAAGGGAGGAGTGTGTGAGTTTTTAGTGAGAGAAATGAAAGTATCAAATGAGGGTGGATGGGGCTTTTTATACTTGGATATTGTGGACTCAAAAATAAATAAATATGGGAGGAGGGGGCACCGGCCATGGGAAAGGTGGGGGGTCGGAGTTGTAATTTTTCGTAACTATCCCGTTTACCCATTCCCGAGCTCATGTATTGTCCCCCGAGTGTCCCACGACATTCATTCGACTTTCTAACATCGTTATTTATGTTTTCCACGAGTTTTGACTATTTATTTGCTAATTTTCGAGTTACGGTCTAAAAGTTACGTTATTTCTCGTTTTAGGCTTTTCTAGTGCCGAATTGAATAGTGCCTACCAAATAGAGTTAAAACTCATACGATTTGATAGTGAAATAAACCATAAAAACCAATAGACGATATAAAATCAAGTCATGGTTGATAAAATAGTGATAAAGGCAAAAGCTCGGTTTAGTTTAACGTAATGCGGTTACCTAAAATAGACTCCTAAATTGCCTGTTGTCACGCCTCCCGCCTCGAGAAGAAACCCGTCCGGGTTTCACCCGAGTTGCTCGATGTCATAAAAGTTTAGGATACTTCCTACGGAAAACTTCCTCACGCTCCCAAGTGAACTCCGTTCCATGCCGGGAGTTCCAACGAACTTTGATAATTGGAATACGGCTATTCTTCAGCCGTTTAATCTCACGATCCATGATCTCAATCGGTTCCTCAAAAAAATTAAATTTCTCATCAATACGAATATCTCTTAAGGGCACAACTATGTTTTCCTCCGAAAGACATTTCTTAAGATTACTAATGTGAAAGACATTGTGTACACTGTGTAACACCCCAACCCGACAAGGGTCCGAATGCCACATTATGGAGTCACATCAGAACATACTAATCAAAATGCAAGCGGAAGTCTTTATTAAAATCATGAAAGTCATCAAAACATAAGTCATTCAAAAGTTCCAAAGCATAACCGATAACTGAAATAACATGGTCCAAAATACTGAATGAAAGATAGTTCAAAATGCCAAAGATCCAAAAATAGGGTTCATTAAGGTAGGTCTTCCACTCCTACTCTCGAAATCCCAAATCACTGCTCCCAGCTAAATACCTGCCGCATGGAAAAGAAAACGCGGTTGAGCTAACGCTCAGTGAACATATATAAACAAATATATATAAACGATTATCAAATCCGAATCAAATACGCAAAGCTGTAACAAATATCATAGAAAAAGGGAAGTCCCAACTGAAGAGTAAGCATGACAATCCAAAGAATAATCAAAGTAATCAAATGAACCGAATATAAGGGAGAGAACATGGTAGTCAAACGAATCACATAAGAAAACTGAATGAACAGATAGCCAACTGAACAACTGAACAAACATGGCATAGCAAATGAATAAATTAGAATAGCAGATAATCATATAATAACCAGAATCAGAATGTTGCCCCGAGCACCTATACTAAAGGAGATACTCCAATAGCCAAATCTACAAATCATATATCATAACCAATATCATATCAAATCCGTCAAATCATATCAAAGTGTACATGGGTAGCTAGCCCAAATGTACCAAACTGTGAGGGGGTGTATTGCACACACGCACCACATCACCAAAACTGAACTGAGTACCTATGATGCATCCATACGCTCCCTGCAAAACAAATCAAATATACATATGCCAGTACGAGCCTGTACATACGTAATCATAATGGCCAAGTACACAAATATCATAATCATATCACAAGGGAACGCTGGGGACCAATCACACCGCCCCAGATAGTGTCATGCCATTGGTGCATCACCGACATGGCCATGGTACCTACATGGCTAGTTAGCTCGGCAACCAAACAAAACAAAATCATATCATACCAAACTGATCATATAACGGAATCATATGAATAAGTGGTCTCAACGGATAACATATCAAACGAATAAATAATCGAATATCAAATCAGAGGATCATAGCAAAACGAATCATATCAAATCAAAGTAAGGAGAATACGAATCGGATATCAAAATAGACAAGAGTCATGAGAGAAAAGATGTGTCATTACTGAAATGACGGAATATCTGTACCTCAAAGTGTGTGCAAGAGAGCTAAGCACACAAGCAATCACAATCTCTCCCTCTTCACGAGATCTACACGATTTAATAATTATACATATTATTTATAATTCTACAAATATCGAAACGGTCTTTTAATATTCGGGTTACATACTTAACATATTTAGTGTTTTATGTTATAAAATAATAATGTGCTTTTTAGACGATATCCGAATAATGTTATGACAAATGACGGGCGCGGACCACCTTCGAAAATTACATAACAATACTACTATGTTACATGAAAACAACATATTATACGGTTTCCTTAAAATTGGCAAGGTCCCATTTACCACATTCATGCATTCCATTTCGAATATCACACACACACGTGATTAACAACCATGCACTATTTTATACACTTACCTTAACAAGAAAGAAGTTCAGTACATGGTCCCTCTTTGATTTAATTTAAACGCATGCCTCATGTCCCTATATATATAACATGCATGCACACACTTCCCCAACTAGCTATCTTATGACATCACCTCAAGACCAGCGTGCACACTACCCTTCTTCTCATTTTCATTTTATTTTCAGGTTTGAGTATAATAATTTGGCTTATGGATTTCATGACTCAAATAGAAAACGCTCGTAAGCTTACCGATCGATTTAGTCGATATATATATATATATATATATATATATATATATATATATATATATATATATATATATATATATATATATATATATATATATATATATATATATATATATATATATATATATATATATATATATATATATATACATAGTTTCATGATTTTTATGTGACCTATATATACTATTCATATACGGTTTTAACGAACAGATGACTTGTTCACACGTACATTATCAACATATATATACACTTGTTATACGACTGTTGCGAGACCGGAAAAAGGAGATCAAAAAAATAAACATGTATGATTCATATTTGAATAGCCAAAAGGACTCAAGTCGACATGGTATTATATCATTTCATTCGAATTTTCTATGCCGATTTATAGGTTGTTATGTTACAGTTTACATGAATGTATGTGTGCTAGACTAAGGAAACAAAAACGAAGGAAACAAAATACCTTCGGATCGACAGAACGAAGGACAAATAACCACTGCCCAAACCGAATTCGAACCAACAACCCTCTTCGAATCAGGGTTCAACCACGATCAACCACCACCTTCTTGTTACTTTCGTACCACCTTTTCACAGCTCCAACAGGAAGAAAGACACAGCCGACTATAATAATATTTAGGGTTTTATGCGTGTACTTTGTATGTGTAAAAATTCGGTTGGAGAATGAGAGGGATAGGGAAATTATAAGGATGATAGTGACCGAGTATGGGGGAGTCAAAAAGGGAGGCCGATCCTATCTCTAAATTCAAATTTACGTACACGTTACCAACTCAAAAGTTGTGCACTAATTTTATTAATTTCGGCTCTATATTAGACCATGCTCGTGTGATATTTTATTTAAAAATCATGTTAATAAATTTTCATATGCCTTAGGTTGTAGTTTTATTGTTTAAAGGTTATAACGTATAGTTTACCCCATGTATAATATTCGTGTTCAAGGTCAAGTATTTCGTAACTTCTAAATTCACAAAGTTTACATACTTATGTTATGGATTCGTATTTCATGACTTATATTCGTAACCTTATAGTTCAAATAGTATCTCGTATAATATATAGTTGAAAGTCGCCTCAAATGTTCCGGTTATTATACACTGCTCAATTCGAAGGTTGCTCCAGTGGTATGCTACGGTCCGATTCTTTCGAGGATTGAAAGGGACCAACATATTGGGATTGAGTTTTCCACGCCTAAATCGAATCACTCCTTTCCAAGGAGAAACTTTAAACATAACACGATCTCCAACCTGAAATTCTAAAGGTTTACGTCTCCTATCGACATAACTCTTTGTCTATCACGAGCGGTTTGCAAATCGTTACTAATCCAAACTATCTTCTCGGTGGTTTCTAGGACAAGTTCGGGACCAGAAGTCGACTCGCCAACTTCACCCAACAAACCGGGAGAACGACATTTTTGGCCATACAAAGGCCTCAAATGGAGCGGCCTTAATGCTAGAATGATAACTATTGTTGTAAGAGAATTTGGCCAAAGGGAGGTGTCTCTCCCAGCCTTTGCTGAAATCAATAACACAGGCTCTAAGCATGTCCTCTAAGGTCTGAATGGTTCTCTCGCTTTGACCATCGGTTTAAGGGTGGTAAGCAGTACTCATATCCAAGTTTGTTCCTAACGCTGATTGTAAAGATCTCCAAAAGTGGGATGTAAAACGTCTATCTCTATCGGAAATGATAGATATCGGTATTCCAGGACGCGATACTATCTCCTTAAGATACAGTCGGGCAAGCTTATCGAGACTATCGGTTTCACTAATGGCTAAGTGAGCGACTTAGTTAAACGATCAACGATTACCCGATAAGCGCCATTGCCGCTAACCTGCTCTTGGTAATTTGGTGATAAAGTCCATGGTTATTCGCTCCCATTTCCATTCGGGAGTTCGGGTTGAACTAAGAGTCCCGAGGTTTCGATGTTCGGCCTTTACCTTAGAACAAGTCGCAATCGATCCGACATACCGAGCTATATCGGCTTTCATGTTAGGCCACCAAGAGAGTTTCTTAAGGTCCGATACATCTTATCGCCCGGACGAATAGAGTATTTTAATTTATGCGACTCGTGCATAATCAACTCACGATTCCACCATGAAATGGTATCCACTTCCTTTGAAGCATAAGGTTCCATCGAATGCTTCAAGAAGCTTTTTCACTTTCTACCATTCCATGAAGATTCTCGTAAGGACGGTTCTCTTCCTTCAATGCCTCAACTTGGGCGACTAAGATTTGAGATGGTAGAGGCGAAACAATGATCATTCCTAGGGATTGAACGAGTAATGGTGGAATGTTCTCCTTATGACTAAGTGCATCAGCCACAACATTAGCCTTACCAGGATGATAACGAATCTCACAATCATAATCACTAAGCAATTCTAGCCAACGACGTTGTCTCATGTTCAGTTCCTTCTGATCTAAGATATGCTTCAAGCTCTTATGGTCGGTAAATACTACACACTTAGTACAGATAATGTCTCCAAATCCTAAGGGCAAACACTACAGCACCTAACTCAAGGTCATGGGTGGTGTAGTTTTTCTCATGTTTCTTAAGTTGTCGGGATGCATAAGCAATCACCTTCTCCCGTTGCATTAAAACAACACCTAAGCCTTTATGCGAAGCGTCACAGTACACGACAAAGTCTTCGCTTCCTTCAGGCATAGCTAGGATGGCACTACACAACTTCTCCTTCGTGGTTGGAATGCTTCTTCTTCCTTTCTCCCATTCATACTTAACGCTCTTCCGTGTCGGTTTGGTCACGACTTAGCTATTTTGGAAAATCCTCGATGAATCTCCTATAATAGCCTCGCTAAACCTAGAAACCAAGGATTGATGGGTTCTTAGGAGCCGCCTATTCCTTAATGGCCTTAATCTTAGTCAAGTTAACATGAACACCTTGACTATCTATCACGTGACCTAAGAATTTCACGGACGAAATCCAAAATTCACACTTAGAGAAATTAGCATACGACTTCTCTCTCAACAATCCTAAAATGAGCCTCAAATGCTCTTCAGGCTTTCTCTACTCTTGGAGTATATCAAGATGTCTTCTATGAATACTATCACAAACTTATCCGGTATGGCTTGCACACCGGTTCATGAGATCCATGAAAATCACCGGCGCTTTGGTCAAACCAAACGACATCACTTGGAATTCATAGTGTCCATAACGAGTCCTAAACGCCGCCTTAGGGATATCCTCTCTCGAAATCTAAGTCGGTGATAACCGGATCGAATCGATCTTAGAAAAGACACTAGCTCCTTGGAGTTGGTCGAATGGTCATCTATTCTAGGTAACGGATATCGGTTCTTCACCGTCAACTTATTCAACTCCCTATAATCAATACACATCCGAAATGATCCATCCTTCTTCTTCACAAACAACACCGGTGCTCCCACGGTGATGAACTTGGTCGAATGAATCCTTCTCTCGACAATTCCGCCAACTGCTTAGACAGCCTCCAATTCTCTCGAGCAAGTCGATAGGGTGCCGGCCACGTGCAACACCGGTATCAACTCTATTTGGAATTCCACTTGTCTGATAGGTGGAATCCTCGCGCATCTTCGGAAACACATCCGGAAATTCTCTAACGACGGGTACATCATTAAGGTATCTTTCACTCTTCTCCTCACTTTTCCTTTCGTAAATTCGAGCCAAGAAAAGACAACATCCTCTATAGATGTACTCGGGCCTTAATACAAGAGATGATGCTCAACCGGAAGGACTTCCACAGCCGCCCGCTCTCCTTGTATGTCGAGAACTTTTCCGCCATACGGTAAACACACGATCTTCTCATCATCGATGATGTATGCACCGCTTCTTCGGCAACCAATCCATTCCGATAATGATGTCAAAACTTCCCAAGGTAATCGGCAATAGGTCTATGCTAAGCAGGCGGTCTAGGAAACTTAAGGTACAACCTCGAACTATGGTGTCTATCTTCTCCTATTTCCATTAGCTAATTCCACATCGTAACTAAACCCTAGAGGTATTTGGGAGATTCCTAGTAATGGCATAAAATTGGTGGATACGAAACTCATATCCGCACCTATCAAACAAGATGGAAGCATATCAATTATCGAGAAGGAACGCATCAGTAACTACGTTAGGGTCCTCACCACCTCCTTCCAATAGCTTAAACATGCGCTGCTCCCATGTCTCTCTCTGATTCCTAGCACCATGGTTTCCGGTTCTCCACAACCTCACGCTTCATGTGGTTTAGGCCATTACTTCCCACACCTCGGCTAGCAAATCCTCCTACATTACTAGGATTTCCTCTCATCCACGGCTCTCGACACTCATTCTTGAAATGTCCCTTCTTTCCACATCCAAAACAGTGACAGTGGCCTTCCAGCCGCTTCCTCAGCGGCTGAGTGCAGCAGTGGACGAGACCTACAATCTTGGCCATGTGTCCTACCCAGAGCACTTCCCACACACGTTTGGGCACAGATCCATGGTGGTGTCGATGCTACAACGACCCACATAGGCCTACTACCTTCATAACCTTCCTTTCTCCATTTCCTATGGCGAACACCGCGTCAGCATCTCATGCCGCTTTGTTGCCATTCCCTTTAACAACTTCATTCCTCTTCCTCTTATCACTCCTATCACTCTTACCCTTGTCTCCTACTTCAATACATAAGAGTTCATCAAACGAGCCACGAGAATTGCCTCATGCAAGTTAATCAAGCTTCAACATGACATCATTACGAGTAGCTAAAGGCAATCCATCAAGATACCTCTCAATCTTAAGGTCTTCAGCATGCGAACCATATCGTGGCAAAGCAACGATAACTCTTGGAAATGACGAGTATAAGTCGCCATGTCGATTCTTTAACCTTATGGTTCCAACTCACTCTCTAACTTCTTAACTTCATTCCTAGGACAAGTAAGTCTTGATCAGAGAGTCTTAAACGAGTCCAAGTCATACTATAAGCTACATCAATTCCTACTGATCTATGATTGTTGTTCCACCAGTCAACTCTTCGTCCTTCAAGGTAAATGTTGCATACTTAACCTTACAATCCTCATCACAATTACTAACGGCAAACACATATTCGGTTTCTAACCACCTAGTTAGGTAACCACTCCCCGATTCCTCCGAACTCGATGGGACCACGTAATCGAAACTCTTTGTAGGTACAACCTCGAGTTCGATTCAAGATTGGGGTTCCACCAGAGGTGTTAGAGATTAGTCTCACTTAGCAAGTCGACACGTGACACTAATCGTCAACGTGGACTAGGTTCACAGTGGAGGGTTTCAGGAACAGATGCATTCTCAAGACGGTCGCTCACATTCGGGTTTCCTACCACTGGGTTATCAGTGTTCAGGTTCTCAACAAGTGGAGTGGTCGGGGCCGGACGACGACCTTGACGGACAGGGCAACCTCAACAGCAGGGGCTATTCGGTTGTTCCTAGACGGGTTTCGTCTTGTTGCCATCATTCTAAAGGCAATAATAACAGTTTCATAAGTTCACAATTCACGCTATAAAGATAGAGTTGGGTTTCAAGGATCACCAAATAATGCTCGAATTCATTATCAAGGTCAACAAGGATAACGCTATACAAAAGCGAAACAATCAGATACCGAATCATAACTAAGGATGCACGTTCCAATAACCATAACTCATAGGTTTCAAAAGTGGAAATACATGGAAGGATACGAAGAAATCCAAAACGATCCTAACAACGATACTAATAAGACAACTAGGATAGATCTACATCTCGAACCAAGTACTACTTAGTTTCAAGATGGTACAAAGCCATGAATCTAACACTATCTAGCCACGATCACGAATACCACTAATGATCTCCTAACATCGTCAACCTCTCCACAAAGATGCCAACTCAACATGTCGGCGTCACGATCACTCTTAAGATCTACGACCTCTTTCTCCAACTCACCAATCCTACGCCAAATCGCTCTATCTCGCATCTCGAGCTGTCGCGAACCCTCTCGGCAGTCCCCAACCCGCCTCGAGCTCCGACATACCCTTACGCAGAATCGTGGTCCTCCCGACTATAGTACCCATATCGCCCTCAAATCCTCTATACTAGCCCTCGATACTCCAACCAACCGATCCACAACCTACTAAGTCTAGTACCCTATGATGTAATCCTCCCACATCGCACCCCTCACCATACTCCCGGCCTCAAGTGATCTCCGATGGTATCTCGATCCCAACGGGCTACCTATCTTAGGTGAATGTGGTGGTGAATCAAAACCAAAAGGTCATCGTGGGAATCGAGCTCAGCAAAGGAGAACCTGGTCCTCGAGAATGTGCAGACTCGAATGGAGGAGTACCCCTTCCGGGATATCCTCATCATCCTCCTCTCGAGGATCCTCATCTCATCTACATACCGCCTCCTCAATCTCATGCTCCTCCTCGACCTCATGCCTCCTCGCCTCATCTATGTAGGAGAGTCCATGAGTCGAGTCTCAGACTGTAAATCTTGAGGTGGTACAAGTGGGATCTAGGTCTTCTAAGACATGGTGATGTTGGTATGATGATGTAGGAAGAGAGTGGGTTAAATGGATAGTGATGATGGTGGTCTCACGGACATGCGGTAGTACTATGAGCAAGCCTAGGAGTCTCGGGCTCGTGCTAAGACCGATGTAAAGTGAGTGCCTAGATGAGCTAGGCGATCCGATGATGATGATAACTAGTGTGACGGCAATCTCAAAAGGATCACCTCACTTGCGACCATCATGAGTCAATGTCACGAACTAGCAACAAAGAAGGACCTCCTCGACACATCAAAAGCTAGTGAAGGCATAGTCTGTGACAATGGCATAGGGTAGGTATAAGTGTTCGAAAACAACTAGTTTTAATAAGCGCATCAACTCAACCAAAACATATATCACATAATGAAAGCTTTAAAAGTAGAGGTACCGCATTACTCAAAATGTGCCTTTAAATAAAACACGTAAGTTCAGTTCTATCACATAATCCCATATCAAATCAATCGAGTTCAAAATTCCAGAATCATAATATACCATTTACTCAAATCAAATCCGTGGTATCTCGATAATCACATCTCATTTGCCCAAAATCAATAATCATATCCCAAAACATATCATCTCATAAGTCAAATCGCAGTTCATACCATAATCAATTAAGAAGCTTCGGCTTGGCAAGCGGGCATGCGTCGGTCGAGGATCAATTTTTCTTAAAAGTGGTTATAGTTTAGGTTTATAAAATACCTAATTCTATAACCTTGAGCTCGATACCAACTGCACTCACCCCAAATCTCGGTACATCGAAAGACTTAATCAAGTTTTCGGGCGCATTATTGGATTGGTATCTCACACAAGTATAGCAAAAGATAGTCATTTAACATTCAAACCAACCCCAAATTTAAGTATTCAAAACATTTAATCCAAAAGTATAAATATTAGGCCCAAAACATGATTTAATAAAATAGGTCCCCAAAGTTTATCGAGTCGAAATGATCCTTGAACTCCGCATTCTTGCCAAGCTTCCACCGATCTCAGATTCCAAACATCTTTCAAATACCGAGAAATCATGCTTAAAGGTCACTTACAATGGTGAGTTCATAGGTTTAAGTTCAATAAAATCATAATGGACTCAGAGGAGTTGATTTGCTATGCAAGACCTAATATAGATAAATACCGTTTACACACCGATCCTACCGGATCACCAACTATATAACCATATCCCGCATCCGAGGATTACTCGGACCGCGACTCTAGTCCAAAGACCGTGGCAAAATCTAGAACAATTGCCAACCCGGACTAGGTCGAGGTAGAAGTCTATTCTTAGCTAGGCAACGGTTCAACCTAGTCTAAGGCAACAACTACCGCACATCTATCTAAATAACAAGCATATAAGCAAATCCAAATAGTTTTAACGATCCAAAATAGTAGCATGATTCTCACCCAATATAGTTAAAAACGTAGATAAAAGTGGGGCTATGAAACTCACCTCAAGCAATCAACATACAAATAAACACTAGCAGAAGATAACGGTAATCACGGCTCGTAAACTATCGACTTAAGAAAACCTATTAATGTAGAACAAATTTTAAAATATATATATCCCAAAATCAACGTTATCTACCCCAATGTATTCCATTTCGTTATTTCCAAAATGTCTCGTTTCACCATTTAATCCTAGTGTTTGGTATCCTCATGGGTGTATCGACTCATATGATGCTATGAATGCACTCAAATAACCAATATGTGACTCAATGCAACATGATGAGACATCTAAGCGATAAGCTCCATAGTCCAATAAGTTTCGAATAAATAGTAGACCTTATCGATTCGTCCAACTCGATAAACTCATTTATTTATTCGTGTCGCTTTTATCCCATAAATCGATCGATCCTAAAGAGTCATAAGGATAATTCACCCATTAATAAGGTTACCCAACGCATCTAGCGGGCTCTTATTAGATTCGTCAACCTAATAAGTCCGCTACCCACGGATCAACACTATTAACGTTAGGTTATCCGTAACCCATGCACAACGAAGTAAATAAATACTTAAAACTAGTATTAAATGCCCATAATCGGCATTTATCGATAAACGTACTCAAACATTAATTACTTATTTATTATAAGACATTTCATTTTTAGTCGTTAGTTTCCATTTAAAATAGTAAATAACAAGATAAATCTTGTTATCGATATTTTGTAATTATAAAAGCCCTTTTATTATTTAGGTTTCATAATTTATTAACATTTTCATATATATATATATATATATATATATATATATATATATATATATATATATATATTCCACAATCCCAATATCAATTTCATATCGTTATTCGCTTCGAGTCCACAGGACTAGCCATGACTTCTCGGCTTTTAATCAAACAATAGTCCAAACTATACTAATGTCCATATTACGGCGTTGTCGGGATAAACTATTGACTAAAAAGTCAAAGTGAAACCGACGTCGCTCAAAGTTGACAATTATATATATCAAGTCCAATTGAAAGTCATAATAGCACAATTCAATCCCAAATCAACTCAAATCAATCTCGCCAACCAATCAACTAACCAAATATACCCGAAACCAATGTTATGACCCGAATGGTCATGACACGGTCACGGTTAAGACCACGTGAACCAAACAAGCTCTAGAAGCTTTTCGACTCCACGCGTCTCATCCAAACACCAACAATATCAACCAACAAGCTACCAAAATGACCCGACCCGGACCCAAGGTCCACTTGGGTCACGTACGCAACCCAAAGGCCACGTACGCAACCCAAAGGCCACGTACGTGCCCTATGTGGCTCGTACACCATGCCAAACCCAACCAAACACTACCAAATCAATTCCACAACATCCAAATACAATCAATCAACCTCTAATCATTAACCAAACACCAAACCCATCATCTATTCTAACAAAAAACATGAAACTAGACCTAAAATATAAAAACCCATCAATATGATACACCACATGCTTACCAAACACTAGATACATGTTTATTTAAGTGTTAATTAGACTTAATCCCACATTTAAACCAAAAGCCCTAAATTTTATCATAGGGTCGAACCCTAATCAAGCAATACATGGCTTCACAAAGCTCAAACAAGTGTTACCCATGTTCCATTTACCTTATTCAAGCCCGATCTACAATATTGGATGAAAACCCTAAAAGTACGAATCTTAATCTTAAGATTTGAAGGTGTTATGTATTGTTGGGAATTATGCGAAGAAGGATTTCACACACATCGCCAAGGATTCTCATTGAAGTAAGCGTAATCATCAAGAAGAGATTCTTCAAGAGTAAAAGTCGTGTTGTGTTTCACCGGGTGGAAGTCGACTAGATCGAAGATGCGCTTTATTATTTAAATGCTAACCCATCATTATTCTTGTACTGCCCGAGGTTAGCATGGGTTTTATTGTACTGCTCAATATTATCTAGTGTTTTAGTCATTAAATGCATACTTGCATGTTTAGTCGATTGAGTAGTAATAGTTTAGGGTTCTTTGTCTATAAAAGGAACCTCATAGTTTGTAATAGACAACTCATTCGAAACATAGTGTTTCAGTGAAATAAAAGATCCATAGAGGATCTAAGTGTTCTTAGTTATAACAACTTGTATTTACTTTCCGCTATAGAATACGGGTTGTAGAGATTTTCTATTAGTTTGCTTATGATTACATAGGCAATTCTAACGATCCACGAGTGCTCAAGATCCGCCAAGTCCGTCTCGTCAAAGTTCAACAAGTGGTATCAGAGCCTCTGGAGAGTCTCTACGATATCGAGAACCATATTTACCTCACCCCATACAACCAAAACCATATTCACCATGCCCGGAACTGATGATGAATCAAGTCACCAACAACAACATCAAAACACCACCTCTATGCAAAGAACTTAGTCTCTCCAACAAGAATGGTAAGTTTCCTTATCCGAAAAAGGAAGAATATGATCTCGGGACCATGAAGATGCGTAACCGGATCTCCAATATTGATTGGAATCAGGAGATTGTGAAGAATGGAAACAACAAGAAGACTATCCTGGATCTTGATGGTAAGTTTACCATTGCTCCTCCCAAAATCGCCAAGAGATTCTAGTCAGGCAAAGAGAGCACAAAGTAAGAACCATCCTTCTTCAATCTATTCCTCAAGATCACTTGGGTGATTTACACCACATGGTTGATGCAAAGGACATCCGGATGGCTCTTAAAGCAAGGTTTGGTGGAAATGAAGAGTCTAGGAGAATGAGGAAGTCCATGCCGAGACAACACTTCCAAGAGTTCAATATCTCGAAGAAGAAGGTATCCACAAGGATACGACAGTTTCACAAGATTCGAGTCAACTAAACCAAATGAATGCAAAGCCCGACAATGATGATTGCAATTCAAAGTTCCTTCGATCTTTGCCTCCATCATGGTTACATGTGAGTATAGCCCTAAAGGCTAAAGGTGGGTGGACATGCTCACTTTTGATGAGTCAGACAACAAACTCGATCTCTTGAACTCGATGTCGATCTCCATACCGCATCCTCTTCTAGTCATTCAACCTTTGTTGGGACATCTCACTCCAATATGATGATGCATGCTTCAAGTCCATCTTACTTACCATCATCATCTTATCGTCCCACCCATCACATCCTCAAGCTAAAACCGGCAGATATTGGAGGATGTTCTTCATTTATTTGTTGTCGATTATGATACTCAAAGAAGATCTTGTCTATGAAGATTTTGATCGTGGACCCTCTTGAGATGGAGGAGATGAAACCGAAATGGCGGTGGCCATGCTTTCAGAGATATCAAAGAGGTTTGAGGAGAAGGCAGAAGAAAGTTTGGATTCAAGGAAAGGATCCAACTCGCTTTGACAGGAGAAAGGTCAAGTGTTTCTCTTGTCACCGATGGGTCATTTCTCAAAGGAATGCAAAGATAGGAAGAGTGGAGAGGGCTAACTACAATTCCTATCGCCAGAATCGAAGGAGCTAGCACTTCAGCAGCTCTTGTCACCTTGCATGAACAAGTCAACTGGTTGCACATGAACCTCGTGAATAAGGAAGTCACGACATCGAGAAGCTTGGATTGTCGGCCGATGTACATCAAGATAGGCATGATCGCTTTGCTTGATGGGACTTTCTCGTACACAAATCGATATTTGGTTGTAGTGATAGATACAATGAACTTAAAGAAGCTTATGATACCATGAAACCTAAATACAATGAATGCTATGTTGATAATGAAGCTTATAAACTTTCGTTGAAAACATTAGAAAGACAAAATGTATGGTTTCTTCAATAATACAAATATCGCCATTAAACGTTATTTATATTTTTGATCTTTGCCTAAGTTTTGTTAACGACAAAAGTAAATTTAATTTATAAAAGCTTAAAGCTTGTCAAGTTTATTAGATATTAAAACAAGCTTTCTCAAACAATATATTCATCATTCAAGCATTTACATTTATGATTAGTAACATCTTGATATGACTCTAATCATTATGTATGATAGTAGTTTGTAGAATGTGTTAGGTTCTTAAACCAAACACTACTTAAGCATTTGCATATTTCTATAAATAGTAATACAACATTTGACATCATGTATTACATCATGGAAATCATTGAAGATTCCATTAGATATTTTGTGAAGATTTGTACTCTTCATATCTTGCACAATCTCACTTAGATAGAGTTGACTTTAGGCAAGATTTGATATCTTGATCGTCGATCAAGCGGTACCAATTTGGTACACGGCGGAACCCTTTTAGGGTCCGCCGTCCGTGGACGCCTCCCGTCCAATTTGGCTATAAATAGCAATGTCAAACCAAGTAGTTTCTCATCCCTTTCTAACATACTCTCATACATATCTTCTCTAACCTTTCTAACTCGGTTTCATATCATATTAGTGATCTCTTTGTAGCAAAGAAGATCAAGTCATATTCAAGCTTCAACGAGAAGTTGGAAGTCTTGTTTGTTTAGTGTTGTATGATCTAGTGTTGATCCATACTTCATTGTTGTATCAAACCATCATAATCTTGTGAGTGTGAGTGGTTAGTATTTTAGTCCTCAAAATACATTGTGTGTGGGAGTAGTTGTACCCTTGGAAAGAACTCGACATCTAGCTTAGTGTCGCAAATAGTGTAAGCGAAGTGTAAAGGTTTTCTCCGCCGGTGAAAGGAGCTTGTTGACTAGTGAAGTTAAACTCGAGTGTGAGACTGGGAGTGGAGTAGGCAAGGAAAAAGAGTCCTTGTAGGCCGAACCACTATAAACAACTTGTTGTGGTTTGATCATTTCTTTCCTTATTTACTTATTACATATTGCTTGCATATTTCATTAACATACTTAAGATCAATATCAATTGATCTTTCAATAAGTTTCAAAACAAAGTTTTAATCGGTAAACTATTCAACCCCTTCTAGTTTTCTACAATTGGTACCAGAGCCTCCTTGCTCAAGAATTTCTAAAATAACTTGTATTTTATAAACTTGAAACGATCCATGGATTCCGAAAACTTTAAAGAAGGGCAATCTATGCAAAGACCACCACTCTTTGAAACCAATGGATTTATCTATTGAAAACCGCTTTGAAACATATGTAAAATCAAAAGATATAGATCTTTGGTTTATTATTGTTAAAGGAGATTTTAGTTCTACAACAAAGGATATTTCCGTTGATGAACAAAAGAAATTAGTTGCTAAAATAATGAAGCTAAAATGATGCTTTATAATGCTTTACCTAGAAAAGAATATGAAAGAATTTTTATGTGTGAAACCGCCAAAGATATTTGGGAATCTTTAATTGTTACACATCAAGGTAATTCACAAGTCAAGGATAACAAATTGATCTTCTTGTTCAACAATATGAACAATTTGTTATCCCCAAGATGAAACCATTGATTGTGGCTTTGCTCGCTTTAACACTATCATTACATCACTTAAAGCACTTGATGAATCTTTTCGTAGTAAGAACTTTGTCGAAATTTCTTAGAGCACTCCATCCCAAATGGAGAGCTAAAGTGACCGCTATTGAAGAATCAAAAGATCTCTCAATAATGTCACTAGACGAGCTAATTGGCAACCTCAAAGTTCACGAATTGGTAATGGAGAAAGATTCGGAGATCATCAAAGGAAGAAAGGAGAAGATCAAACCGTTGTTTTAAAGCAAAGGCGGAATCAGCGATGATGGTGAATCTTGTTCCGATAGTGAAGATGAGGAGTATGCCATGGCCGTTAGAGATTTCAAGAAGTTCTTTAGAAGAAGAGGAAAGTTTGTAAGACAACCTCGAGAAGAAAAGAAGCCATTCGAAAAGATCGGGATGATAAGAAGATTAAAGGTGAAAGAAAGTGTTTTAGATGTGGTGATGCAAGTCATCTCATAGAGAATGTCCCAAGCCACCTAAAAGCAAAACTCAACGAGCTTTTGTAAGTGGTGCTTGGAGTGATAGTGAAGACGATGAAGAATCAAGCAAGGAAGAGATCGCTCTAATGGCACATGAGTCAAATGAGGTACTTTCCGACTCTTCTTATTCTTCTATAGATGATGACACCTTGCAAAACAATATAATCAATTGTGTGAGCTAAGTCTAAAAATCATAACTAAAAATAAATTTCTAAAACCAAAAGGAGTTTTGGAAAATGAGGTATATGAGTTAAAAGAAAAGCAAAACGACTTGAAAAAGGAAAAGCAAATGACGATGATTGTAAATCATGTCAAGAGCTTAATCTTGAAATAGAAAACTAAAGCTCACACAAGAAGTTTTAATAGAAAATAATTCTAAGTTTAAAAGGTTTAACAAAACATCGCCTTGCCGATGAAATAGTTAAAATCCATAAAACACCGTGAGACATGAATGGGCTAGGTTTTAATGAAGTATTAATTTCAAAGAGTCAAAACAAAACGGTCGAAAAGGACGAACATTCCATCAAAATTGTCATCAGATGAAGACGGACCGCACGGAACCAAAATAAGGGTTCCGTCCACAGCAAAATGGTACCGCGGGTACTTCAAACAGAACAAAATGTTCGCATACGGACCGCATCGAATTTGTTAAAGTAACAAAGAAAACCAATGATAATGTTAAACTAAAACCACCATTATATCGAGAGTAGGACTTGTTAAAATGAATTTAGATCAAAACTACTCAACAACGATATAAAACTTCTTTTGCCAAACGCCTTTCCTAAGAGCAACCACAACGTTCAACCTAACTACCAACACAACGGTTGGAATCAAAACTTTCCTAGACCATATCAAACTCCAGATTACATGCCATGGAACCCTTACCCATCATTTCCATACATGAATCAAATAATGGTATGTTTAACCCAAACGGACCCATGAGATATCGGGGACCAAATGTTTGAGTTATTTGCTTCTTAGGTATGCTTGAAAGTTGGATTGGAACCCGATGAATGGATAAAAGATAGTGGATGCTCACGACACATGACGGCAACAAAGTCTCTTCTCATCATACCAAGAGTATGACGGAGGTAATGTCACTTTCGTAGCAATCTCAAAAGCAAAATCATTGGCAAAGGTACGATTGCTCATAACTCTAACTATTGAAAATGTTGCTCATGTGGATAGGTTAGGATTTAATCTACTTAGTATTAGCCAACTATGTGATAAAAAGTATAAAGTACTATTTGATGAAAATGGTAGTAAAATACTAAAAGATGGTATCACCATAGCTAAAGGAGTTAGGAAAAATAACATATACGCCATGAAAATAGATAAAACATATAATGACAAACTTTGCTTAACAACTTTAGACGATAGCTCATCTCTTTGGCATAGACGCTAGGTCACGCTAATATGAGACTTATACAAAACCTATCTTCAAAAGAGTTGGTTAGAATTTACCAAAACTAAAATATGACCAACACTTTTGCGACGCTTGCAAAATTGGTAAACAAACACATAGTAGTCACAAATCTAAAAATATGGTGTCCACATCTAAGTGTCTAGAATTATTACATATGGATTTGTTTGGACCATCCGCTATAAGAAGCTATGGAGGCAACTTATACACTTTGGTCATAGTAGATGATTACTCAAGGTTTACTTGGACGTTATTTTGAAAACCAAAATGAAGCTTTTGATAAATTTGAAATACTTAGCAAGAAAATTCAAAATCTTCTAGGTGTCAAAATTGTGTCGATCCGAACGGATCATGGTCGGAATTTGACAACGAAACTCAATTTGGAAACTTTTGTGATACAAATGGTATAACACATAACTTTTCCGCCCATGAACACCTCAATCAAATGGAGTAGTAGAACGTAAAATAGAACAATTCAAGAAATGAGTAGAACAATGCTTAATGAACAAAACATTCCTCAAAAGTTTTGGTGTAACGCCGTTGACACTTCTACATATATTTTAAATAGAGTCCTAATACGTCCTTTCCTAAACAAAACACCATATGAACTTTATAAAGGTAAAAGGCCAACATTAGGATATTTTAAAGTCTTTGGTTGTAAATGTTTTATTCTTAATACTAAGGATTATCTCACCAAGTTTGACCCAAAGTCTTATGAAGGTGTATTTCTTGGTTACTCTCAAACTAGTAAAGCTTACATTGTCCTAAATAAAGAAACAATGATAGTCGAGGAATCGTTGAACATAACATTTGACGAAAAGTCCACCTCCTCTAAGACATCACCTTTGGTAGATGATGACTTAGTTGAAAGTCAAATAATTGAAAGTCAAATTAATAATAACAAGGAAGATGAACCATTAAATAAGGAAATTGTCAACATAAAGAATCTAAAAGTCATCCATTAGAAAAGGTCATAGGAAAACTTAATCAAAGAACCTTAAGATGACAAGCTCAAAATCAAAGTAATCATTTTTGTTTTGTATCCACCATTGAACCAAAAACCATAAATGAAGCAATAAAAGATGAATCATGGGTAATTGCCATGCAAGAAGAATTAAACCAATTCATTAGAAATGATGTTTGAAACTAGTTCCAAAACCCAAAGATCAAACTATAATTGGAAAAAATGGGTCTTTCAAACAAAATGGACGAAAATGGTGTAGTATCTAGAAACAAAGCTAGGCTTGTTGCACAAGGTTATAATCAACAAGAAGGAATTGACTATGATGAAACTTATGCACCGTAGCTAGACTTGAATCTATTAGAATATTACTTGCTTATGCATGTGCTTATGATTTTAAATTATTTCAAATGGATGTTAAAAGTGCTTTCCTTAATGGGTTTATTAACGAAGAAGTGTATGTTGCTCAACCTCCGGTTTTACCGACTTTGAGAAACCACATCATGTCTTCAAACTCAAGAAGAATTATACGGTCTTAAACAAGCACCTAAAGCTTGGTACGACCGCCTTAAGACTTTTCTTATTGATAACAAATATACTATGGGATTAGTAGATAATACTCTTTTACTAAGAAAAGGAATCGCAAATTATTATTGTTCAAATATACGTTGATGACATTATATTCGGATCAACTTGTCAAGAGCTATGTGATGATTTCTCTAAAATCATGCATGACGAGTTCGAAATGAGTATGATGGGTGAGTTAAACTTCTTTCTAGGACTTCAAATCAAACAACTAGATGATGGTATTTTCTTTAACCAATCTAAATATATAAAAGACATGCTTAAGAAATTTGGTCTTGAAGATTCCAAACCAACTAAAACACCCATGTCCCTGGACACTAAACTCACCAAGGACAAAGAAGGTGAATCCGTAGATAACACTAAATATAGAGGAATGATTGGTAGCCTACTCTATCTTACGGCTAGTAGACCCGACATTATGTTTAGTGTTTGTCTATGTGCTCGCTTTCAAGAAAACCCAAAGGCATCACACTTAGAAGCATTAAAAGGATTTTTAGATATATTAAGGGAACAACGTGTTTAGGATTATGGTATCCCAAAGGAACGGGTATAGAAACCATAGTGTATGCCGACTCGGATCATGCCGGTGATTATGTCGATAGAAAAGTACAAGTGGTATTTGCACTTTTGTTGGACATTGTCTCACCTCATGGTTTGCAAAGAAGCAAACGGCTTTAGCCATCTCTACTATCAAGCCGAATACGCCTCGGCCGGAAAAGCATGTCAACAAGCTCTTTGATGAAGCAAGCTCTCGAGACTACGAAATTCATCTCAACGACATTGTGATACTTTATGACAACAAAGGAGCCATCGATCTTAGCAAGAATCCTGCTCAACATGCTCGCATAAAGCACATTGAAATCATCATCACTTTCTTCGCGACAATGTTCAAAAGGAAACATTTCAATCGAGAAAGTATCCTCCAAGACAACATTGCCGACATCTTTACTAAACCTCTTAAACGAGAACCTTTTAATCTTCTTAGACTTGGTTTAGGGTTAATGGAACCAAACATGTAGGATAAACATAGCCTAAAACATTAGAATAGTCAAACCAAAACAATTTTGCCTTGTATTCGCCATCAGAGCTACGGCACCAAACGACAACACGGACGGAACCAAAATTTGGTGCCGTTCGTCCGTGGTGTCTCTGTACAAAACAAATTTTATACATAACATCCTCTTCCTCACAACCCACTTTACCAAAACGTGTAAAACTTAAACCAAGGTCATTATTGTCATCTTCCCACTCACTAATCACTGAAGATAACTTCATTGTAAGTATCCTAACTACATTTCATCTCTTAATTCTGAGTCTAGGATTCTTATTTATGCACAAAACTATCACAAATCATTACATGGGGTTTGATGTATGCTTTTATACCAAATATGAATTCAATTGGCAAATTGCATAACTAGTCATTCAAATTAGGTACTACATTATCATATTGCATAAACAAATCATGTTTCCCACTAATTGATAGATAATAAATATAAGGCCTTATTCAAACAACCAAACACCCCATGTCAAAAGTTTTGAAAAGCTTCTCACTTGTAGGAAAACATTTTTCATTGCTAATACAAATAGAAACGTTAGAATTTTCATCACTTGCATGCTCTTGAATACTAAAGGTATTGCATAACTAATATGCACTCCGGTATATTCAAATGTAGCCACATTGAATTAGGAGCATTTGGGTTATCTCATGGTATTTGCCAAACACTCCACTAAAACCATTTTGTGCATAAAATGAGTCGAGATAACCGCAACTCCAAATTGTTTTCATATAGGCACACACTAGAATCAAAACGTTAAAATTTATTTTCATTTTTTTAACATGTTAATTCTTGTCCTTAGGAATAATCATGGTAGCCGCAAGATTCTATGATCACAAAGACACCCTTAACTACATTCCCAAACACCACAAAACCAAAGGACTCACCAAGGAACAAGTAGAAATATTTAGGGTCTAGAATCAAGGTATTTCCACGAGGGTAGAACCATTCACCCATCCTTCCTTGAGCACACTAATCTTCGTGAAGAACTAGCCGCCATTCAATTCGATTGTCTTCTTGACATTGATGAACCAATTTGTCCTAGGTTCGTGTTAGAATTCTATGCTAGTGTGACCGGTTTTAGTGATGAAGATGATGATGAATTTTGTCTTAGCTTTAGAATCAACCAAAATGACTACACCATCACCTTAAGTGAATTTGCTAGAGTACTAGGAATTCCCAACCGAGGAACTTGTGTCTACACGGATAAGTGGTCACCACCGCCTTGATGCAATCAACGACCGCTCTTCTCCCTATCTAACCCGTTTGGCCGATAAGGATGTCATCCGTGAACACCTTTTAACCCAAAACGATACAACCCGAGTAACCCGAAGGGAAAAGAGGTAGACCGAGATCCATATGGAATGGAGCTAAATGAACTTAAGCACGAATTTAAGAAATGGGAGGAGTTACTTAGAGCAAACGTCATTAGCACCATAGGGAATAGGGATCACATAAACACTTGCCTTTGCCACATGCTTTACAACTTGTCCACCCGACAACCATTCAACTTAGCCTACTACATAGCTAGGAGAATGATTGATATTCCAACTCAAGGATCCGTTGCTCTTCCATACGGGATGCTTCTCACCCGTCTCTATAGAAACTTCGCTCCAATTCCACCAACCCCAAAAGGGATGCACCTTCACTATGAACTCATCCTCACATCTTTGTACCTTTGAGTGATGCTCGAGTTGCTAAGACTAAAGGTAAGAGAACTAAACCTCCAACTCCTTCATCATCATCATCAAAATAGCTCCGAGGATGGTCTTCCAAGCTCTCATCTTCCACCTCAAGAGTATTACGATCTCTTCCCGAGATTGAGAATGAATCAAAGAATTCAAACAAACTAAGGAATGTTCAAGTGCCTTGGTAGGATGATGAACAAGATTTACAAGAAGTTGGACAAATAAGGGTACTTTAAGGAGTGTTTGGAACAATGCATTATCATTAATGTTTGATACTATTTAGTTGTTTTTATTATGTAGGATGATAATATAACTTGAAACAATGGTGTATGCTAACAATCTCATGAAGGGGATAGCACAAGTATGCTATCAAATTTTACCCATTTTCACTATATTGTGAAAATCAATAAGCCTTGCTCAAAATCTATGCTCCACTATGTTTACATATGTGTTATTTACTTTTCCTAACTAGAAATGTTTAGTATAACAGCTTTTGAGAAAAATTTGTGTTTCGAAATTTCCGACACCTAAAACATACTCATCCATATTTTGGCACTCCACGGATCGACGGCACCATAATTTTGGTACCGTCCTTATATAATTTGGTACCGCCATACCAGACAGACGGACCAGACGGCACCCTTTTTGGGTACCGTCAGGTATGATTTTGGTGCCGTGGATCTTCGTGTAATTTTCTCGAATTTCGACTCTTCGTGATTCCAAATTATCTTCCATCACTTAGAAATCAATCTTAACTAGTTTATACTGTTATTAGAACTAGTATTATTCACTAAGGTATATAAGAAATCCATTTCCCACCAAAATTCAAAAATTTGAAAAATCCACCCAAGGAGCCCTTTTGCATAAAGGAAGGAACCAAATTTTGGTACCTTCAAACCGGGGTAATCAATATTAGGAAATTCCACTAACTAGAACACATTTATTGCATATCTTTTCTTCTTCACTCCATCTTCTTTGTATGGATTGACTTGGGTGATATGACTAGCATTCAACCCACTTCCAAATCATTAGGAACCTCATCTCTTCAATGGTTCAACATCAAATCAAACCTTTTCTCAACAATTTCTTACCTCTATAAATTGAAAGGTTTTACCATGATCATCCTCACACCTTCTTCATTCTCACTACTATCTAGCAAATCAAAACCCAAGTTAAACATGACTAAATCATCACCAAAACCTTGCAAGAAAACCGCTAGAATGAGCGTAAGGCCTTGTTGTTTTTTAATCTTAGCTCATCATCCGAATCTTCACCACTCACAATCTCATCTCCCATTAGAGATGATACACATCTTACCTTAGCTAAACCTACTTCATCACACATTGTGATCACCACTCCACCACCAATAAAAACACCTACTTCACCTCCACCGCACCCATCCAAACATCCAAAACACCTTCACCACCTTCACCAAGGTCTCCCACTCACTCCCATGGAGTTATTTTCAACTCCACCAACATCACCAAATCCTTTCCTAGAGGACTTGGAAGACTTGCCTCCTAGGCCAAGTCATCCACCACCATTGCCATCCTTTGGCACCATTGAGCTAATCGCTCATGAATCACCTCGGTCATCCATTGACCCAAACGCCCATTAGGGCCAAGACCTCTCTTTTCCACCCCATTCACAAGGACATTCATGGTCCTTTATACGGGATCATCCACTTCCATCATCAATGTCCCTCATATCGAGGACATTCCGAGAGCATGGGGATGACAATCCCACTAGAGAGGAGATTCAAGCCGAACTCCACAACCTCCACCAATTCAAAGGCATGGTGGATTCTCACTTAAGTGAGACAATGCAAATGCAAAGTGCTTTGCTTGCATCCATCATGACCACTCCAAACATCCCCAACACCACCAACACATCCACCATTCCACCACCACAACCTCCGCAAACTTTCTACCCTCCAAGGCACGGTTGCTCAACTTGTGAGCAACGGGTCAAACCGTGAACGGACCCGGATTATGGTCCATGACTTCCACGAAGAAATGAGGTTCATCCTCAACCACATTCTTGAGCGCCTCAACGCTTTTCCCATCCACCATCACTTTAGGATGGTTTTAGAATAGTCTTTATTTGTTTTTTTTCTTTAGGATAATTTTATTTTCTTGTAATAGAAACACATCATTGTGTTCTCTTTTCATGATCTTTACTCATGAAAAATTTTAACTAATGAATGTTGTTTATTATGTTGTTGGTGTCATTACATAGTGTTTGGAAATGCTTGTGAATGATCATTATTACTAACATTTTTTTGTAGCTTTATTTTCACAATCCATGTATCTTCCCATTAAAGCACCCAATTTAGGGGAGCTTTGAACAAGGGGAGATAATAGCTCGGCTCATTACATTCAAGATAGCCTCTTCTTTTGTTGAGACAAAAGGGGAGAAAATATAGAACTTGAAATTATTTATATTTTACTTTTCCGAAAAGTCAACCGCATACAATTGACTTTCTAAAAGTCAAACAGAACCCTCATTGATAATACTTGACTTTTCTTAAAAGTCAAATCGCATACTTTGACTTTCTCAAAAGTCAACATCATGCATCAACTAGTGAACTCTTTGACTTTCATAAAAAGTCAAAATTCATACACTTATATTATCATTTCCTTTTCAAAGTTCTAAAACTAATATTTTATAACTCTTGTACAAACTTTGTTTCTTTTATAAAATAAATTTATATTTTGTCATCAACAAAAGGGGAGATTGTTAATACAAATATCGCCATTAAACGTTATTTATATTTTTGATCTTTGCCTAAGTTTTGTTAACTATAAAAGTAAATTTAATTTATAAAAGCTTAAAGCTTGTCAAGTTTATTAGATATTAAAACAAGCTTTCTCAAACAATATATTCATCATTCAAGCATTTACATTTATGATTAGTAACATCTTGATATGACTCTAATCATTATGTATGATAGTAGTTTGTAGAATGTGTTAGGTTCTTAAACCAAACACTACTTAAGCACTTGCATATTTCTATTAATAGTAATACAACATATTGACATCATGTATTACATCATGGAGATCATTGAAGATTCCATTAGATATTTTGTGAAGATTTGTACTCTTCATATCTTGCACAATCTCACTTAGATAGAGTTGACTTTAGGCAAGATTTGATATCTTGATCACGATCAAGCGGTACTAATTTGGTACACCAAGGAACCCTTTTAAGGGTCCGCCGTCCGTGGACGCCTCCGTCTAATTTGGCTATAAATAGCAATGCCAAACCAAGTAGTTTCTCATCCCTTTCTAACATACTCTCATACATATCTTCTCTCTAACCTTTCTAACTCGCCTTATATCATATTAGTGATCTCTTTGTAGAAAAGAAGATCAAGTCATATTCAAGCTTCAACGAGAAGTTGGAAGTCTTGTTTGTTTAGTGTTGTATGATCTAGTGTTGATCTATACTTCATTGTTGTATCAAACCATCATAATCTTGTGAGTGTGAGTGGTTAGTATTTTAGTCCTCAAAATACATTGTGTGTGGGAGTAGTTGTACCCTTGGAAAGAACTCGACATCTAGCTTAGTGTCGGAAATAGTGTGTTTAAGTGTAAAGGTTTTCTCCGCGGTGAAAGGAGCTTGTTGACTAGTGAAGTTAAACTCTCGAGTGTGAGACTCGGGAGTGGAGTAGGGCAAGGATAAAGAGTCCTTGTAGGTCGAACCACTATAAACAACTTGTTGTGGTTTGATCATTTCTTTCCTTATTTACTTATTACATATTGCTTGCATATTTCATTAACATACTTAAGATCAATATCAATTGATCTTTCAATAAGTTTCAAAACAAAGTTTTTAATCAGTAAACTATTCAACCCCTTCTAGTTTTCTACAAAAGAATCGATTTTGAAAAAAATTAAGGTGATTTGACTAGATATTGCTAATATTAACTTTAAACGGACCTATATTAGAGGAGCTTAAAGAATTCATGCCATAAACAACGGTTAATATCGACTAGCTAGAGAACTCTATAATAGTCACATAGGTTTAGGTTTTCAAAAGTATGACTTTGATGGATCACACCATTTGTATGGCGTAAAGTCAAATGACTTGACCGCCCATGACTATTGACTGGATTACACCATCTCGATGGCAAAAGTCAAAAGATGCTGACAACGATGCTTCATCTTATGACTTTGTCTCTTTCTCCGACAAAGGACAATTCATCGGATCAAGGATCTTCTTACACCGTGATTCAAGTGATAAGTCGACCTTCCCAAGCCCTCACCGAGCCAACACCAAAGCTCGCACCCAAGTCTATCTACAAGCCTTCTAGGATAGTCACGAGGAATCTACTTCAAGCCTGCTTCCCAAGACTTGTATTTTAAATCTTTGAATAATATGTCCGTTAAAACAATTCCTTTAATATTTTTGGTTTAAGTACTTCTACATGTAAAAGAACATCATCTTTGTTGAATCAATCTTCCAAAAGGAAGACATGTTTTGTTTGTGGAAGTAAATTTCATTTAATTAAGGATTCTGATTTTTATGAGCAAAGATTAGGTGCATGTGCTCCTCAACAGAAACCAAGACCGTGTGGACCAATGTTAAGAATATTCCACCTTATGTCCCACAACTACTTATATCGACTCTCCTTAGAAGAGATCACCATAGACCTTATGTGCAACCCACTAGCCCATACTTTAAACATGGTTATTGGCCCGCATATGTTGACTCTATGTATAATGGGAAAGGATGTTGGGCACCACAAGTCCTCAAGAGTTGTTCTTGGAATAATAAGGGACCCAAATTTCAATGGAAACCCAAGAACAATGGTGGATCTTTCTCTTTGCTAGACATAAATCTTGTGATCCATAAGGTGTTCAAGTCAAGAATGACTTGAGCCTCCTCCGATACTAACATTCTTTGTATATATGTTTATTTCAGAGGATCATCCTCTTAAGCATAAAGATATTGGTATTGTTGATAGTGGTTGTTCAAGAAGCATGTCCGTAATAGAGATATGATGCACAATTTTGTTCCTATTGAAGAAGGAGGCAATGTGACCTTTGGTGGAAGTGATGGTAGAATTATCGAAAGGCACCATCAAGACACCCCTACCGAACTTTGAGAATGTGTACTATGTTAGGGAACTTCAGAACTTCAACTTGTTCTCGCCTCACAAATTTGTGACACCAAGAACAAGGTACTCTTCTCTCAAGATGAATGTCTTGTACTTTCTAAAGAGTTCAAGCTTCCGTAAGATACTTCAATTCTACCGAGAGTCCCTCGAACTCACAATCTATACACATTCAACCTCAATGAAGTTCACCCCAAGGTGACCTCACTTGTTTGTTGGCTAAAGCATCATTGGATGAGTCTAACAAATGGCATAGAGAATGGCTCATGTGAATTTCAAAACAATAAACACTCTCTAAAAGGGGACTTGTCAAGGTCTACCCACCAAAGTTTTCTCCAATGATCATAATTGTGATGCATGCAACAAAGGGAAGCAACACAGAGCATCCTACAAAGTCACACCGCAGTGAGCATTACCTCCGAGCCTCTTCACCGTTACATATGGATCTATTTGGTCCAACTAAAGTCAAGCATTGATCACAAGTACTTTTGTTTGGTTATCACCGATGGCTATAGCGATTTTTGGTCAGTGTTCTTCTCGAGGACTAAAGATGAAACAGCTCCAAAGGTCGAAAGACTTCATCACCCTCGTTGAAAATCATTGAACAAGAAGGTTAAGGAATTAGGTGTGATAATGGGACAGAGTTCAAGAATGCTATTATTATAGAACTCAGAGGTCTAAAGGGATAAAAAGGGACTATAGCAATCCAAGAACCCCGCAACAAAATGGGGTAGCCGAAAGAAAGAATATGACCTGATAGAGGTCGCAAGATCAATGCTTGCGACTCTAAATTACCCACTATGTTTTGGATCTAAGTCATGGCACACCTGCTATGTGCTTAACAGGTCTCCATTACTAGACCTCACCTCAAACACCATATGAACTTCTCTTTAGGAAGGTTCCACTATTCATTACCTCAAACCTTTGGTTGTCAAGTGACCATTCTAAACACCAAAGGATCCGTTAGGAAGTTTGATGAGAAGGCCGATGATGGTTATATTGTGGGTTATTCACTAATAACAAGGCTTATAGAGTGTACAACTTATCCGCCAAGAAGATAGAGGAGACCTTGAACCCGAGATACCGGAGGATAAGCCCAATGTTCAAGGATTGTGGTCATGTGGTCTTTTGACCTTGACTACCTAACCGATTATCCGGGTTATACTAGACATATGGCTAACCAAAGTGCGTGCTCTCAAGAATCTCCCACTAACAATGCAGTACCTTAGATGTCGACTGGAAGTGAATTTGAAGATGATGAACAACCCATACTTGTGCCTTCTTTCTCCCTAACAATGTTGCGTAACTCTTCTAGAGATACTTCACCGAGAGTGAAGATGAATCACACTATGTCGAGGACCTTGCTAGACTTTAGACTCAAGAGTTTGCGCTAAGCTTGAAGTTGAGAAGGCGAATGGGAGCTTGCAAATGAGGTCGCTGGAAACCATATTTCACGACAATGATGCGCCTCCCATCGCCATCAAATCTGCCGAAGCTCGATCACACTACTCCTATTCCTACTAGAGTGTCCATGCACTTTGGGAATCAGATACTCGCTTTCCAAGTCCTTCGATCTTGGAAATCATCAATCCAACTGCATTTTCACCTCACCTTCCTATGACACAACCTTTGTACCAACTATGTCTAATCTTGAACCTACCATTGAAGTCAACCCCATCGCTACTAAAAGAATCAACATAACTCACCTCAATCTAATATTATTGGTGACATTCTAGCTCCTGTTAGAACTCAAGGGCTATCTCTAGTCCTAAATTTGACAGTTGCTTTTCTCTTATGTCTCAAATCAACAAAGAGACAATCACACGCACTTCAAGCATTGTCTGCTTCGTGTTTTCTTTCTCAAGTAGAGCCAACCAAAGGTCACTCAAGCTCTTGAAGACTCAAGTTGGATTGAGGCAATGCAAAACGAATGCAACAGCTTTCAAAACCAACAAGTTTGGATCTTGGTACCATTACCAGATGGCAAATATGCTATTGGAACTAAATGGATTTCGAAGAACAAAAGAGATGCAAGGTGTGTGGTTATTAAAAACAAAGCAAGATTAGTAGCTCAAGGTTACAGGCAAGAGGAAAGGATTGATTATGATGAAGTGTTTACACATGTTGCTAGAGTAGAGGCCATTCGAATTTTCTTAGCCTATGCATCCTACATGGGCTTCATGTTGTATCAGATGGATGTTAAAGGTGCTTTTCTGTATGGTGAGATTGAAGAGGAAGTTTATGTCACACAACCCAAAGGATTTGAAGACCCGATCATCCTAATCATGTTTACAAAGTCGTTAAAGCTCTATATGGACTTCATCAGCACCAAGGGCATGGTATGCTAGGCTTTCATCATTTCTCACCAAGCATGGCTACGTAAGAGTGCCATTGATAAGACTATTTTTCTAAAGAAGAACTCGATGACATCATACTTGTGCAAGTGTATGTGGATGACATCATTTTCGGATCCACTAAAGAAGCTTAGTGTAGGGAATTCGAGGATCCGATGAAGGAGAATTTCGATGAGTGCTATGGGGAGCTTACTTTCTTTTGGGTCTCAAAGTTCAAATAGAACAAGATGGGATATTTATCACCAAGATAAATATGTGAGGACATGTTGAAGAAATTGGTATGGAAGGTGTCGAATCGCCACAACACCTTATGAAGCTCCAAAACAAAAGCCAACAATGATCCAGATCTACCGTGAATGTTCATTTATACATCAATGATTGGTTCATTAATGTATCTAACGCCTTCAAGGCCCGATATTACCTTTGTCGCGAGTGTTTGCTCTCGACATCAAGTCACCCTCTTCTTCCCATCTCAATGCGCCAAGAAGATCTTTATACCTCAAAGGCTAACCTCATTTAGGCCTTTGATACCCAAAAGAGTCTCCTTTAAGTTGGAAGCATATAGTGACAAAGTGATTATGTCGGTGCAACTGATAGGAGATCCACAACCGAGGTCACAATTCCTTGAAAGAGATTGATTTCTTGGCAAAGGCAAGAAACAAACGATTGTGGCTACCTCAACTACTAAAGCATAGTATGTTGTCACGCAAACTGTCATGACAGTGCTTTGGATTCAAAATCAATTATTGGATTATGGGTATAACTTCATGAACAAAACTCTTTTATTGACAATCGAGTACCATATGCATTGTCAAAATCCAGCTTTTCACAAGAGAACCAAACATATTGAAATCGTGCACCACTTTATAAGAGATGCATATGAAAACATTTGATAAATGTGGCTAAAATTCATACAGTATGATAATGTGGCGATCCATAACAAAGCTTTGATGGACCAAGGTTTCAACACCTTGTGGTCAATATTGGAATGCTTAACCCTTAACCGCAAAGTTTAAGGGAGGCATAGGCCCTGTGGGAGGATTTATGCCTCGTGGAGGATCTTATTTAAAAAAAAAAAAAACTTTTCTTTGTTTGTTTGTTAGTTTCTGGTTAAAAAAAAAAAATATACCTTGTGTATAACAAACTTTAGTCCAAAGGGTACAACTTTGTTTTGTTGATGGTCTTCAACTCACCAGAATACCTTGTGTGTATCAAAGAGTTGACTAGCCCAAAGGGTCCAGAGTTGTAAAGACACATCAAATCACCATGGTCTATTCCTTGTTGGAATCCAAGAATTGGCAAGCCCACAAGTATATGGCTTGTGGTAAAGGCAACCGAATCCATATTTGGTTTTCAATTCACCAATTCTAAGAATTGACTAGTCCAGAGCAAACGGCTATGTGTAAAGACACATCAAACTGCTTATATAGTTGCCGATTTGCTCATAAATCGATGGTTATCAATGTACCATAGTTTTCGGACTTAAACATCCGCTACTCCAGAGTAATGGCTATTGGTAAAGAGACATCAAATCCATTATTTTCAATGATTCACCTCTCACGAGTTCACACACCGGATGTGATGAGAATAGTATGCAACTAATAAGTATTGATGTACACTATGTCTTGTGTTGCCGCAAAGATCCGCACTTCAAAGTGTGCTCATCATAGAGATGAGATAATTATTGGTTCTTTGCTATCGATGTTTGAGAACAACCTCTAGTATCAAGTCTCTAAGATCTATCATAGGAAACCGAAACTTAACCAAGTCAAATTCCAGCTTTAGGGAGGATTGTTGGGAATTATACGAAGAAGGATTTCACACACATCGCCAAGGATTCTCAAGTAGAAGTAGAATCACGATGAAGAGATTCTTCAAGAGTAAAAGTCGTGTTGTGTTTCTCACTGAAGGGTGGAGGTCGACTAGGATCAAGATGCGCTTTATTATTTAAATGCTAACCCATCATTATTCTTGTAACGCCCGAGGTTAGCATGGGTATTATTGTACCGCTCAATATTATCTAGTGTTTTAGTCATTAAGTGCATACTTGCATGTTTAGTCGATTGAGTGTTAATAGTTTATGGTTCCTTGTCTATAAAAGGAACCTCATAGTTTGTAATAGATAACAATCGGAAACATAGTGTTTCAGTTTAATAAAAGATCCATAGAGGATCTAAGTGTTCTTAGTTATAACAACTTGTGTTTACATTCCGCTATAGAATACGAGTTGTAGAGATTTTCTATTAGTTTGCTTATGATTACATAGGCAACACTAACGATCCACGAGTGCTCAAGATCTGTCTGTGATCAAAGAGATCAACATATATGGTTGGAAAGAGGAGGAATAGAGCTTTAAGATGGTGGTGGAGGTGAGATGACACTCGCTGAATTTGGCGGAGGTGGCCTGGACAAGGTGGCAATGGTGGTAATTAGGGTTAGGGTTTTAGAGAAAGGTTAGAGAGAAAGGGAGGAGTGTGTGTTTTAGTGAGAGAAATGAAAGTATCAAATGAGGGTGGATGGGGCTTTTTATACTTGGATATTGGGGACTCAAAATAAATAAATATGGGAGGAGAGGGCGCCACCATGGGAAAGCGGGGGCCTGAGTTGTAATTTTTGTAACTATCCCGTTTACCCATTCCCGAGCTCATATATTGTCCCCCGAGTGTCCCACGACGTTCATTAGACTTTCTAACATCGTTATTTATGTTTTTCCACGAGTTTTGACTATTTATTTGCCAATTTTCGAGTTATAGTCTAAAAGTTACGTTATTTCTCGTTTTAGGCTTTTCTAGTGCCGAATCGAATAGTGCCTACCAAATAAAGTTAAAACTCATACGATAACTCATTCGATAGTGAAATAAACCATAAAAACCAATAGACGATATAAAATCAAGTCATGGTTGATAAAATAGTGATAAAGGCAAAAGCTCGGTTTAGTTTAACGTAATGCGGTTACCTAAAATAGACTCCCTAAATTGCCAGTTGTCACAGTGTATAGCCTCGTAACAATAGTGGGCACATCTTCTTCAGACCTTTTTGCCAAAGTTAACCAATTACCACCAAGGTACAGATTCAAAAACCCCCTCAAGACCTTAAGAGTTGGTTCATAGCCATAAGCTTTGCACATAACTATGAATGTGGTAAGTTTAGCTAAACCAAAAGGGTTAAATCTAGAGATATGCACTTCGTAATATTGCATTAACTCTAAGATAAGAGGGTGGATAGGAATCCTAAGGTTTGAATGGCTAAAGGAATGAGTATATAGCCCTCACGGCCTTCCGGCATCAAAATACCTTGGTTCGACTTGGGTAACATAACCTTAAACTCTTGAGGATCGGGTAATCAACAAGATGATCGTGTAATTTTTAGCGATCAAGGTACATTTTGTTGTTTAATTATGAACTTTGAATCCATGACTATTCTAAGCTACGAAAATAGGAGGAAGATTTTACCTTTGTTTCGGAGCCGATGATTCTAGAGGATTATCATGTGAAAAGGACGCACGAAAAAGGGTAAAATGTCTTAGGGTTTCATCTAATTCCTTAAATACTCCTTCCCTACCCTTTTTTAACCGAACACGTGTCCCATGGTTTAACCTTTATCCGGATTTCAAAGGGATTTTAAATTTTGAAAATTCTTTTGGTCAACCGAGTAAATGGGGATAAGAATCACTGTAGCGGGTAGTTAAAGGGTTTTAGATAGCATTAAATGCGCTAAAGCATGATTATTTTGTTTGCAATGAGCTTTGCAACGGACGGTCGATTTCATTCATAGGATGAATTCGAAAGCAATGCCTCCTCGTTCATATGCATCACTTTCGACTGGGGGGCTTGATGATGACCCTCCGAACAGCTCGACGGACCCTCCTTCGAGATGTGTCAAAGCCCTTCTGTACGAAGGCCCAAGTTAGGTCTCCAGAATATTCGTGGGCGTCAAACCATTCGTACACACGAAGGTTACCTACGGGAATTCGCCATTCAAGCCTTAAGCCATTCGGGTATGGTCGACGAAGGAGAAACGGATAGAGAACCACCGACTTGGTCAAACCCACGATCTCCTCTCTTCCGGCTTTCCCACCAAGTTTGAGAACGTGGCTCACTAAGCCCCAGCGGTTACCCACAACCATGGACGCCCCATGTTCTCTCGACATTTGCGCAGAGGTGCCCTAACCCTATATCTTCCACTATAACTAGGTTGGACGGGCAGAGGATTATGGTAAGCTCATTCAACACTAATATCTTTACTTACACACACTTATACAACCATAACTCATACTCACTCTCACGCCGGAGGTAGTTCGCAGGGTCCAACCCCTGCGTAATCACTTAACGTAGTGTCTTCGTATTTCTTATCCTCAGGTGAAAGACAATCTTGGCTGGAATATACACCCCTCATACCTTCTATCACCATTGAAGCCTGGTAGTGCAATTTATTGTACAATCAACGACTACCAAAACGCCTATAACTTGATGGGGGCCCTGTAAAACTAAAAACACGTGTCGCGTATATAAACAATTATGTATGTAGCAGGTAAATCCAGTGATTGAAAATGTCAATATATAGAACCCGTACGAACCTCTAACAGTTTGATGACCTTGAAAACCATGTGTGCCGAATGGGTGAATGGGCCTGCGACTCGGTGGCACATAACCTGAATGATGACAGATGGAAACACTAATCCCACTTAAATTACTGATCAGTAAAACAAATCTGAATTACATCTAATGTATGTCGGTCTAATAACGGAACTCATCATGTCTCTAAAACATATGCATATAGTACAGAAAGAAAGAACACCTGGAATAGGCTGTGGTTGCTGATAGCTGGTTCCCATGGGACCGTCGTGACTGTAAGAAGGCATACTCGGAAGTCTGGCGGGAAATCCTAATAGAAAAACACAGATAACACAGCTGTTACTACAACTGCACTCACCGAAAAAGTAAGCAAATAAATGTAAATGTGGAGATGTCCTTTTATACCTACCAATGACACGTGGGTGTGATCTAACATTACGGTTTCTAGGGCGAGATGGCATAAACGGGAACAAAATGATCATTGGTTGGCATGGTCATGAATAATCACCTATCCGATGAACATTTCGAACAACACCGAATAAAGTCCAAAGAAATTCCCAAACTAGTTTACACTGCAAATTTTCGTAAAGTACAATAAGAATGTGGTGACATGATAAGTAACAAAACCAATAGTAGTTGTTAGTTGTTATTTAAAGAAATTATAATGACCAAAATAATATGTAACAAACCTGCAACGACCGATTCAACCAGATCAGAAACCATACGACAACCAATCTCTGACTACTCCATATATGTGGAGTGAATCTCCGAATGGGACACGACATCCACTTCAGGCTTCCCTTTATTAGTAGCATATACGTTGCTAGCTTGTGACAGCGTTGCTCGAAGACATTATTGAGCAAGAACATGAATATAACTTAGCCCAACAACTATAGTAATATAGAAAATAAAAGAAGGTATCAGTAGACCATTTGAAAATAAGGTATGTTTAGTCATAAAAGGTTAAAGTGTGAAACAATGGCGCATACCTCTCACAAAAGGTCCTACGAAAGAGCCTCTATGCCTTTTGCATCATGACCCTCGGGACTGCGTTGACCAACTCCACGTCCAATAGAAGCAAGCCCCACCACTTGTGTAAGATAGATTTTAGTTATATGCAAATATGCTATAACGTTACAACCTTCCAACATATTACGACATAATCTGTTCCGCCGCGTCTCCTATATTCTATGTGTCACTGACAGCCAGTAAAAATCAAGATCAATAAGTAACAGCAGCTCAGCATATCCATTTAATCTGCAAAAATTATCACCTTTTGTCGACATGCAAATGTCATTGTAATAAAACAAAGAACAACATAATATTAAAATATTCTAGTTAGGCACGTATGGTTACATTTGGAATAGGAAGTTTTTCTAAAAGGCAAGAGCAGATGCAACAATAAAAAGTATCAATATTTTGTATTAGCCACAACGTAATCTAAGGTGTAATATTTGTGACATGACTATGTACTTACGTATCGAGGTACCCGTATTCTTGTCGACAAAATGTGTAAGATTGTTGATTCATCATAGGAATGTGTCACACCGTCGTTGTAATAGGAAATTCATTCTTGGTCAAGAGCGTGATGGATATCATCAAGTTTGTGGCACCCGAGGTCCCTTATACTCCCCAACCACATCTCTCCCATGAATTTCATACATCGTCGACGACCTAAACAGAAATACCGCAAGCGTGTCACTAACAATCCAAACACTAAACATAGACATTTAAAATGAATCAAAAGTTTAAATGTATTCCATTTAGGATTGGCGCATGCAAAATGTGACGATACCCAATGCTCTAACTGAGTTAATAAAAAGTCTTATGTATTAAACCGTGAGAGCTTATATGTTAAAGCATTGTGTGATATAACAAACTTAAAGTGATCAAGTGAGCCTTAATATAAGCTTTTACTCGTCTTAATATGTGCGGCGACGTGCGTAAACCACGCTAGATCAAAAAATAGAAACCATAGTTATCACAAAAAAAAAATGGTCTGTAGGTATTATTTAAAAACACTTGATGAAAAGTATAGGCATACAACATATGTGTTACTCTAATTACTAAATATAAACTTTGTATAACATACTCTTCCTCTTACGAAAATCCAGTCATATGATTAGTGAATAATGTTTTCATGAACACCCAATCTTGTGTAAATCTAAAAACACATTTTCAACTCAACATTCATCAAGTCTAATGACAACAAACACTATTATATTGTTGCTATTTTATATTCTACTGAATACGGAAACAATAACGATGAAATAGAAACTTACCACAAACCGAATTCTCAATACTTTCATCGAACGCTTGGCGGCAACAATCGTAATATAAGATAAGATAATTAAAGTTTCTTTTTCTTCCAAACCCATTCATCGATAAGATAATTAAAACTTTGAAGATGTATAACCTCTATCTCATAACCAAAACCTCTGTGGTGGTTAAGTTCGTACTGAGTTGCGAAGTTCCTCGACAACCATAACCCATATTTCTCATCCGTTATCCACCGCAAACCTTATCATCGAAAGTAACTTTGAAACTTTATTTTATTTTATTACTTTGTGTTCGTATTTGATAACAATGAAACGGAAGCAACAAAACGAAACGATAAGAATCACATAGGTAGATAGAAGCGGCGAGGTAAAATGTATACAAACGTAACATACGACAGACACAGACAACAAATACGATACCTGCAAATGAAGAACAGATCTGGTGTAAGGCGGTAAGCATGACTACATAATCGGAACACTAAAGACAAACATCAAAACCGAAAGTTTAAACATATCTTAATTTCTTTACTACTTATTCTTTTGCAAACTCTTACCACCGCCACAATCCTGGTTTACAACGAAAATTAGCAGCCTCCAGGATCATTGATTCTTATGACACCGCATCTTCGATTCAAGTTTCTGATAAGAATAAGAAAAAAAGGCGGTGATGTGTGTAGTGGATAAAGAAGAAGCACAGAATATATAGGCGGTTTGATGTTGGGCTAACCATGAACCGGCCCACGTTAGAGGAGGAAAAGAGTATTTAATAGGGGGGGGGATTTTTTAATCTTCACTTTCTCCCTTCCATAATATATAGAATCAACAAGTAATTTGAATCCGCCGCGCTGCGGCGGGGGACTTTTCCATTTGTCTTGATTAGTGCAACTGTAGAAAGGCATCATATAGTCGCAAGGAAGGCTGCATTTATATTATGGCTGTTTGTCATTACAAAAGATCGCATGTTTAAGGCCTATTGGCCGGTGGTTGTGTCAATCTTTCATTGCTTGTGACATTACCATGACCATCATTGTCCTCCGATCCCCAATGTCTTCAGTGATTAGTTTTGAAACTCTTGTGGTATGAGCATATGGTGCTACAGTTATACCTACGATAAAGACAGTCATGAGCGATACACAGTGCCCAACGTTTCAAAAAATAGAATGGCTTTTCGTATTTACAAACAACATATTGTACCTGGATTTCCAGTGATAAAAAAAATGAAATATGGGATTGGTAGCATCAATCTCCACTAAATTAGTTTTCCTCTTCTACCCAAATTATATCCTACTTATAACGAATATTGCTCAGCATATTTTTATGATGTTGGGCAACTGCGGCCATAATGCAAATATGAGTTATGAATACATAAAAGCATATGACTTTTATGAAATAACTATAAACCACCATCTTGTAGTTACGATTCAAATAACCACTTAAAAGTCTGCTCAAAGATTATGGACATTCGTATTATCAATGCTACAAAAACTATATCTATTGTGTATTATTTCCATCGAGATAAATAAATATGAGATGTATGTCACATTTTTAAGATAGAAATTAAATGAAATACAGATGTATGATCCTTATCCAACTAACCACATTGCTATTTGACCTAACCACTTATAATGAAACACATCAGTAAACCAATATCTAAAACCGTAGTCATTTGACATGGATTGAGCAAACCAAATGGCAATATGCAGTAAGACTCAGACCCATGTATTTTTTGTTGCCTAATTACTATTAAAACACACAACCCATAAGTTTCATAAGGAAATAATAACTTTATGCAAGTGAACCTAAAAACACTAACCTGTTACGCAGCCCACTGATCCTAAGCAAATGCCTTTGTTCCTTTAAGCTGAAGTGACAGCACCACTTCCGTTGGTTGCATCCCGTAATGCTGCATGTTTGGCAAAAGAAATGATCAGATTACGAATTATCTTTTCAAACATAATAAAAACTCTTCTTTAAAAATATTGTTTTATAACAAACCGGCCGCCCTCAGTCGGCTTCTTTCAGGCTTCCATTTTCCGTAATTCCAATGAAACGACATGGTCTCGCGACAACTTCTTGTTCCTGAAAATGAAGGAATTCATATTAGTCTTATTGCTTCAATAAAACGAAACGAAACGAAAGCCTACGTGCTCTTTAAGTCAACGCTAAAGAGTGAGCTAAGGTACTATTTGTTCTGATTTCATTATTCTTCTTAAAACGAAGCCGTCTAATACTCTAATACTACTTAATCTACTCTTGATGCTGATTTAGCAAGAAAATAAACAGTTACATTATGGGTGACGGTCGATGTTTACAGAAAATCCCTTTTTTTACCCTGGTCATAGCAAATGTGCAAATCTACAACCTAACGATTACATGTCACTACTATCACACACATTACAATACTTTGTTAAAGTCTTTTAGGTCCTATTACTTACTATTGCATAATTGTGGCATGCCTCTCTTAGAGTACGTGCCATTTCTGGCACGACCATCCATTGGCTGCTCATGTTCTTGATACACCTATAATGGCAAAGACATAAGGATTACAATGTGAACATAAGCTAAAAAAATCTATTACTAATTAAACTCTAATTAACATCTCAAAGGCATTTGACAACTTAGTGTTGTTGCATAATAATGTGTTAGTAGTAGAAGCGGTTTCAAGCTACCACTTTTTGAGAACCTTTTTTCCGAAAATAAGTGATTCTGCTAGCTTTACTCGCTCAACAAAGAAGCGACGTCGATGTCCAATGTCTTACAATGATCTCAAGGCTAAAGGATTGGGTGTATTAAACTTCAAATATATTTGACTCGTAAAGCTCTAATAAATATTGGAAAATCTGGTTTAAAAAAATACAATTTTAAGGGTGTTTGGGAGATCAGATTCGAAGAGGGTATAAGTAGCTCTTACCTTGCAGCAGGGAAATGCAGGACGTCGACCATTTTACAGTCAACGCCTCCTCACATCTTGTCTATTGAATAAAAGACGCACCTCAATTTTCACATCAATCTTCATTTATTGGTTGTCGGATGTTATGTCCTTGTGGTTGGCAGGAACATGGCATGTAGTATTCAAATTAAGAGTAGATGTCTACCATTAATATTTGTCAGATGCCAATAATATATGAAAACCTTGTATAAGATAATTATGTGGGAGGTTTCAGTAAACGATGTACCTGAGGCTATTTGCGCCATTAGACACTAATACTCACTTTGTATTTTGGAGCTTCCAGTTAAAACTTTTTTATGCATCCGTGGAAATCTAATGCACTAAAAGAAACATAATAAAATCAAACTTTTGGATGACGTAATTGGAGTAAAACAGTGTAATTAAAAAAAATATCTCTTCAATGCAATTATTACTGAGGAAATCAACTTATCTAGTACACTTCAAGATGCAATTTGGATTATCAAAACACTCGGAGCTTCTTATTAAATCCCAAAACACCTCTAACTACCTTAAGCCATCGCAAACCACCGCAAGAAAAAAATATGTCCAAGAGGTCAGATGTAACTTGGTGGTCATCTACACTTGTGTAAGTCAGAAGACAAATAAAAATAACAATAATAAAAATTGAAGGAATACAAATGAAGATTGATCAAAAATGATCATAAACTCACTTAACAGCTTATACCCATATGAATTTACCGACATTAAACTAACCATAAAGTCACAAACTTCATAGCTAAAACATAAGGAAAAACGACCAAATAGTTAAATACAGAACATTCCACAAAGCATAGCCATAAACTCAAATAATAAATTGAAAACCTTTACACCTAAAAGTCATCAAAAATTGTGAAATAATCACGAAGTTACAAAGCAAGATACAACTATTAACCCACGATATATTCACCGGGTATTACCCCTTTACCAAAAAAAAACTATTAACCCACGATTGGAAAACATATGACGCACATGAAAGGTAATAGCACCTGGAGGACAACGACTTGCGCAATGGATTGATATCAGTTTATGCGTTGGATCAATTACGCAGAAGACACGTAATTTTGGGCGGTGGGATACACATGTCATATTGAGGCGGTGGAAATAAAGCGGTGAAGTTATTGGTGAAGACATGGCATAAGTGTAGAAAATTCATGAGTTTAGCAACATCCCAAGCTAATGGGCTCAACATTAGCCCGTAAAGGATAATAATGTTTAATATAGGAATAAACAAATATAGTTTGTATGTCCCTTGTGCTATAGTATGCGTTGGATCAATTACGCAGAAGACACGTAATTTTGGGCGGTGGGATACACATGTCATATTGAGGCGGTGGAAATAAAGCGGTGAAGTTATTGGTGAAGACATGGCATAAGTGTAGAAAATTCATGAGTTTAGCAACATACCAAGCTAATGGGCTCAACATTAGCCCGTAAAGGATAATAATGTTTAATATAGGAATAAACAAATATAGTTTGTATGTCCCTTGTGCTATAGTATCTTATATAAATATATTGTAGCTAGTTTTATTGTTTTAATCATTTTTTTGGGTGTGTGTGTTCGGTTTTGGATCAAATGATCATAGTGATATAGTGGACATGCCGAGCTTTCTTCCAAAACTAGCCCATAATAATACTTGGGCCGAACAAAAGATATTTTGTTCCAAACTTTCGGGTTAAATAGAGTGAGTTCCATTAGTTAACTTTTACGTTTCAATTTGAGGATTCGGTTATCTGGTTATTTGGTTCGGTTAATTCAGTTAATTTTTTTTGAATAAAATTGAAAACTGAACCAAACAGAATTCAAACTGGATTAAAATGAACTGAAAATTGAATTTAAATTCGATCCGGACCGGACCGATCTATGTAAGACCTGTTCGGGCTGAACTGAACCGAGACCGAAATAAGGAAAAAATCCGAACCGAGAACGACTGCCGGTCCTTTGGTTCAATCGATTTTCGGTCGGTCCCATCAGTCCTCTTGGTCTCGGTTGGTTTTGGGTTTGCGATGCTCAACCCTACTCCTACACCCTACTACCCTAGTTTCAATCATCATTTTGCCCTAAAGAAACCCGTTAATAACACAACGTGTAAGTTTGATTATAATTAGGGATGAACACTGTACCAGATTAGTACCGAACCCATACCGAATTGATAGTATTGTTTTTTTTCCGACATGAAAAAGGGGTATCGGGTGCTGCATCGGAAATCAAGACCTCATTTCCTTTTTTTGTTAAAGAAAAAAAATTTCACATTACATGCTAGTCAATTGGCACTGTGTAAGAAAACCTATGGATAATGTGTATTAGCTAACTAGAGAAAACAAAAATTATACTGATAAATGAGAATGACTTAATTTAATGAACTAAACGAATTAAGTAGACAAAAGTGAGAAGAGTAGCAAACCATTTACAAAAGAAGTCAGTAGCCAAAAGTCATAATGGGCCTATTATGATCTATTTTTAACGTGAACAAAAGATTATCGTATTGAAAGGTTTTATGAATATTTAAATATACGTATGTATGGATTCGAACTCGAGACTTCGGGATTGCACACATTACGTATGAGAGTTGATGTTAATAATTAATATATAAAATGTTATTATTAATTATTAGTTACGAAATAAAACATAACGATAGTTAAATAATTAACGAGGTTTGGTTAACGGTCGTTAAATATAAACTACGAGGACTAGGAATGAAATTAGTGGACAAGAAGGATCTAGAATCCCTTGGGGAGCATGGCGGTCGTGGCTATCAAACCCAAGGAGGGGGATTTCTTGGTCACCAAGTTTTGAGAAACTATAAATACAAACCCTTGTATTCATTATTCTCCTAACATTGGATCACCAATAGACCTAATTTCTCTTCTCCTCTCCTCTTTCTTTTGTGGCCGATCGTACACCCCTCACCACAAGGGTTTTCGATTTGTTTAACTTAAGATTAAGTGTTTGGTTTTATTTGTGATTCAAGAAACTAGCTTTTCATATCAAATCGCTATTAGTACGTGTGTACAAGAACGAAGAACAAGTACGCTTGTGCTTGTGAATCTTGGTGGTCGACTTCTTGGTTGTGTCGAATAGTATAAACCCTAAAGTTAGGGTTTTGGGTTTTGGTTCTTGTTCTAATTACCGTTTGATTCTTGAATTGCTAAAAGGTACGCTTTTCTTATTCGGTTAATTACTTACATGTATTATTCCTATTTACTCACTGCATGCTTTGATGATGTTATTTGATTTTATATAATTGTTATGAGTATTAAATCCCAACAAAGGCATCACGAGTCATTAATATGATGTAATTAATTACCAAACACATAAAATTGAATCTTTATGATTATATGCATGCTTTTATGGTTTCTAGGGTTTTGAATTCAAACCCTAATTTTTATTTAATAGGGTCGATTACCCTTTAATTATTTAATTAGGTTTTAATTTTGTAAAACTTGTAGAAACCCTAGGGTTGCATGCTAATTTTATGTGGTTAATTAATGAATAATTGTTATGTGCCATGTAATATGCGTATCTTGGGTGATAATTGTTATGCGGGTTCCATGGTGGAACATGCATGTTTTGCCATGGAGTATTGTTTGTTATAAATTGTTTAGTGATACACACATGTTCTATTTATTTGATAATTATTGAATTAGGGAAGACCTCAATTATAACTAATAAAAATTCGTTATGTGCTAATTGGTATATTATTGCTTTGGCTTACGCAATCGACTTGTCGATGTATGTGGCCCTTCTACCTTGTAGTTGAAAGCCCTAGTTAATGTATGCATTTATTTACGCCTAGAATTGTTTATTAGCATTCATCGAAATAATTATGCATGTGGCTAATTGTTTTTACATATGTTAAATTGTTTAGTTATATGTTTATATTATTTGAGTGTGTTTAATTTTTATTAAAATGCTTTTTTGTTTATATATTGTTTGACATGTTAGTAAGCAAAAGGGTTTTTATGAATAGAAAATTAAATGGACTAAATAATGGCGTAAACCGATTTGTTATCTAAGAATTATTCTTGAACTTTTAATCGATTGATGCGATCGTATTAAATGGTTAGAACGGCTCATCCACTAGAACAAACTATAAAGGGGTTAATTAAGAAGCGCACGACAACACATCGAAAGGATGTCTAAGGTTATGCTTTTGGGCTTACCCGGTCCTCTCGCCTCCAGAAGTTCGATTGAGCTACCTAGTATAACCATTCAATGTACGAAGCATCTTAGTGCAAAGTTGTAAGTTTCTCAACGCATCGATTAAAACTTTGTAGAACTTAATCTTAGCAATTAAAATCTTATGTAAGTTTTTCGAAAATATTATGCTATAAAGTTGTATGAATGCTTCTTTATACATAAGTTTTGATTACACGTCAAAAAAAAATTGTACCCTTTAAAACTTAAGTTTATGCCATCTAATGATATGAAACACTTGAAGTTGTAATTTAGTTATGTGAGACCTTGATCTAGATTACAATGACAAGGTGAATTATTTTGTTGTGTGAGACCTCAGCTTAATTATTTGCAGTTTCTAAATTAGACAACTTAATTAAGTTAGTTAGTAAGACCTATGACTTAAGGCATAAGATGGGATAAAACATGCTTACGTTTTGCATTAATTGTTTTGGCAAAATCGTATATCCCATAACTTTTGGAATTGAAAACTTGTTTGTCAATTATTGTTTTTCAACAATTACCTATTCTATACTTTCACCACTAGCAGATCAACTGATGTGGTGGAACTATGATAATGAGGATCCAAAATTCAAGGAAAATACTATGGTTAATATGAATATTGACCAAAGGGTATTTTATTTTCTTGAACGTTTACTTATCGAAAGTACTAACTTTGAACTTTATTTCGAGAAATGGCTCAAGTCAATCTCATCGCACTAGCCTCGCTGCTCAAATCTATGTTTGATCGAGAGAAATTGATCGTAGCGAATTTCAATGATTGGTATCTGCAACTCGTAATTGTCTTGGTGGTTGCCAAAAGACTAGATTATTTGACCACGCCTTGTCCTCCCGAACTCGCAATGATGCTACTTCTTTGCACGAGCCGCATGGCAACTGAGTATGATGTATAATGAGGTCGCCGATTATGCTTGAGTATGAACTCAAACTTGCAAAAGCAGCTGAGAATTACTTCCCAACCTCATGCTTGAAGAATTGCAAAGGTTGTTTGAAAAGCCCATGATCAGAGTCAGTATGATCGATAGATGCTCTACACAGCTGCAAGCAAGGAGAAGGGAAACACATGTCGCCTAACGCTCGAAATGATGAGTTACATGGACCAGCTAGGCGACTTAACTATGTCTACTCCAATGACATACAAATTGGCCTTATCAACCGATCCCTTTATAAGGAGTTTGATGGTTTCGCGTGCAATTACAATATGCATTGCACGGGAAGACAACAATGAGGTACATGCAATGCTCATTGATTACGAAAGGTTTGCCCAAGAAGGCCCCTACACCGCGGTTCGACCATCCGTAGGGTAGGATTTCTAAGCCTAATAAGCCGCTAGCGAACAAGAAAGGGAAAGGTAAGGGTAAAGTCGATAAGGAAAACAAGTTATGACTTATCAACAAGAACCCAAAAGTACCCTCCCAAAAAGCGTGAGAATCCGAAGAAGGATATGGCTTGTCATTCTTGCACCGAGGTAGGATAACGGAAGAGGAACCGCCCACTCTACCTTGATGAGTTGCGCAATAAGAGGTATAAAAATATCGCACTGTGGCTAGTACTTGTGTACTCTTTTGATGATAGAATTATTTGCTTTTCCTCATAAAATAAATTCGTGGGTATATGATATTGGATGTGGTATTCACATTTGTAATACATCGCAGGACTTAGAGGAGCAAGGAAGCTTGCCTATGGACGCAATACCGCACGCGGGTAATGGAGCACATGTAGTCGTTGAAGCTATAGGCACGCTTTGATTTAGTTTTACCTTCGGGTTTAGTAATCGTAATTAAACGATTGTCATTGCGCACCTTCCATTGTTAGGGGTGTCGCTTCGCTTCCTTGTTAAAAGATATTAGTTTCGTTCATACATTTACCGATTATGGAATTTCGGTTTCTTTAAATGATGTTTTTACTTTAATGTTATTCCAAGAAATGGTGTGTTTGAAATTGATTTGCATGATAATATGATTGATAAAAATAATTACATCTTTAGCATCAATAATAAAAGAATCAAAGGTGATTTGGATTCTTCATTTCTTTGGCATTGTAGACTTGCTCATATAGGCAAGAAACGCATGCAACAACCGCAACACGATGGGCTTTGCAAGACATCAATGATGAATCATTTGATAAATGCGAATCTTGCATATCCGGGAAGATGACCAAGAAACCTTTACAAATAGTTTAGAAAGGGCTTCGATCTTCTTGGTGTGATACATACCGACGATATGTGGACCACTAAGACATGTGTCAAGAAAGGGTGCTAGCTACTTCTTAACCTTTATCGATGATTTCGGTCGTTATGGTTATGTTTATTTACTTAAACATAAACATGAAGTCTTTGAAACATTTAAGGTTTTAAGAATGAAGTAGAACCGCAACTAGGAAAGAAGATTAAAGCTCTTCGATCCGATAGAGGTGGTGAATATTTAAGCCAAGAGTTTAAAGATTATCTAGCCGAGTGTGGTATAGTCCAAGAACTCACATCTCCATATACTCCACAACAAAATGGTGTATCCGAGAGAAGAAATCGTACATTGTTAGACATGGTGCGATCAATGTTTAATCTTACAACTCTTCCCTTATCCTTTTGGGATTATGCTTTAGAAACCGTTGTTCGTGATATTGAATATGGTTCCAACTAAGAAGGTTGATAAGACTCCTTATGAAGTGTGGTATGGGAAAGCTCCCAACTTGTCTTACTTAAAGGTCCAGGGGTTGTGAGGCGTTTGTTAAGCGCGACTCTGATAAGTCGCAACAAAGATCTCATTAAGTGTATCTTCGTAGGATACCCAAAGGAAACTATGGGTTACTACTTTACTTTCCACGTGAAAACAAAGTAATTGTTGCTAGGTATGGAGACTTTCTTGAAAAGGATCTCATATCTCATGAATTCGATGGGAGAGTTTATGATCCGGAAGATGATCAAGAAGATACAACACCTTCTCGAAATACTAGCCAACCTCAAGTAGAACACGAAAGTGCGGGTTCCACCACCGGTTGAAGTGGTTCCCATTCGTAGATCCGCAAGGGCTACTCTTGCACTGGCGTCTATGTCTCAACGTAGAAGGCGAGGAAAATATGTTAGGGGATCTTGGTGAACTCGCTAACTATAAAGCCGCCATGATGAGTCCTGAAAAGGAAAATGGCGAGTTGCAATGAATGGGAAATGCAATCCATGAAAGTTAATGAAGTTTGATAGATGTTGACTTACCTCCAAATGCTAAGGTAGTTGGAAGTAAGTGACTCTATAAGATAAAACCGACATGGATGGCAATGCACACACCTATAAAGCTCGCCTTGTAGCTCAAGGGTATACTCAAACCTTTGGGATAGACTACGAGGAGACATTTTCTCCTGAAAGCAGCACATTAGAGCTATTAGATTCTTATAGCCATAGTCTGCACTATGACTATGAGATATGGCAAATGGATGTCAAACCGCTTTCTTAAACGGTCGCCTAGATGAGGACATCTATATGGCGCACTGAAGGGTTGTGAATCCAAAGTTTCGAGCGTGTATGCAAACTTCAAAGATCCATTTATGGGTTGAAGCAATCATCAAGGCAATGGAACAAGAAGTTTGATGAAGAAATCAAGAAATTTGGTTTCACTCAAAATCTTGATGAGCCATGTGTGTCGTAAAGCTAGTGGGAGTAATGTTATTTTCCTTATCTTATATGTCGATGACATATTGATCATGGGAAAAGACATTCCAAGTTTGCAAGATGTAAAGTCTTATCTTGGAAAGTGCTTTTCTATGAAGGACTTAGGGGAAGCAGCATTTATTCTGGGAATTAAGATCTACCGAGATAGATCAAGGCGGTTAATTGGACTAAGCCAAAGTCCTTACATTGATAAAATATTGAAGAGATTCAATATGCAAAATTCCAATAAGGGATATTTGCCGATGCAAGTTGAACATGGTTTAAGTAATAAACTATGCGCTCAACACCGAAGAGGTGGCACACATGAAGAAAGTTCCTTATGCTTCCGTGTAGGATCTATCATGTATGTTGTGAGATGTACAAGGCACGATGTATGCTTGCACGTAATATCACCACCGGTATCAACAGAAACCGGTGTGAAACATCGGCAGTCGTTAAGAACATTCTTAAGTATCTAAGGGCTACTAAAGAAATGTTTCTAGTGTATGGAGGAAATCGGATGCGTAACTTGATGTTACAGTTTTGCGATCGTCATTCCAAACTCGATAAAGATGATACAAGTCTCGGACAGGTTATGTCTTTGTCATTAATGGAGGAGCGATTATTTGGAAGAGCAAGAAGCAAACAACGGTTGTGATGTCTATTACGAGTCGAGTACATAGTCGCCTGTGTCTGCGATGAAAGTCGTTGATTAGGAAATTCATTTCGGACTCGAGTAATGCCTCAATCGAATTACCTTTAAATGTGTATTGTGACAACTCTCTTGCGCAATAACATTTGCCAATGAGCCCTGAGTCATGAAGGCGCCAGACATTTTCCTCGTCGATATCACTATGTTCGAGAACAAGTCGACATAGGTGAAATCAATCTACTCAAAGTTCATACAGATGATAATCTAGCCGATCCCTTTACGAAACCTTTGCCAAAGGAAAACTTACCGACCATGCTTGA